>JAQGBD010000001.1:0-175174 GCA_034698165.1 Punctoribates punctum
GCTCTGGCGTCACCAACGAGTGGCAGCCTGAGTGAAAGCCTGAGTGCCAGCTCAGCACCTGTTAATCAATCATTTATGCCATCAAATCTCAAAAAGGGGTTCATATCTGATGGCAGACCAACTGATTCCAAACGTGTTTCGCAATACTTCTCAAGACTATAGACATAGACTCTGAGCGTTAGCTAAGAGTTTGTCGATCACTGCCTTCAGTAATGCCTTTCAATACCTGTTTTGCAACTTATCTCTGAATAACATAAATAACTAAATATTTATTATTATTAACCAAAAGTCAATATATTTGCCCAAAAGATCTCATATACATAGCTATACACAAAACGTAAATAAATTTATTATTTTATTATTTTTGAGAGAATTTCGATTAGATTTTTATAAATATTATTATTTTTTGAACAAATTTTTTTGATTATATATTTTTATCCATTTGTTTGACTCTTATTTGAATTGTAATTCTTGTAAAATTTGGCGCAAAATTCTGTGTGAATGTGAACTGTAGTGAAGGGCACACTCCTGGAGAAGTTGAACACATATTAAACATTAAACCTGTTAAAAGTTGTTTATTCATTCGGTTTTATTATTTATATTCAAATCATATGTCGATCCCCGATATGTCTACCACTGCGCTCATAGTTATCCCCAATAATCAAATTACATGAATATTGGCAGCAATTAGGCGACGAGTTGATAGTGTTATTGTAGGAATAGTAGCATGCTCATTGCAGCCCATAGTTGCTCATTGGAACTCAGTGCTGTTCATCCATATGATAGCCTCCTTTCCACGTTTATTGTTGTTTTTGGCGCTAAACTTCAGATGACATTCAATTCATACATCATTTTCTATAAATAGAAAATATTTCTTTATAGCAATTATAGGTCTCTCAAAGTCTTTCAAATTATCTGTAAATTGAATTTCGGTTTGAATTTTGTCGAAAATGACATTTTTATCAATCGATAACTCGATCATAAGTTTTCGAATATACAGGTTTTGTGCTCTTATTTCGTTTGTATTATAATTTCTAATTGACTTTCAATACAATGAATGCGAGAAATGAACAAAAATTCAATTAATAAATATTATAATTCATTTGTAATACAATTTATTTAACATTAAATTAATTTATGCGTTAAATATAGTGACAAACAATCATTTACTACAATAAACTCTAAACACTATAATATTTGGGAACAAAATTATTCTGTTCTCTAAGAAAACAAAGAATTCATTACTAATAGAATCGATTGAACGAAGAAAGCAATGAAAGCTATAATGAAAGGAATGATTGTTTTTTCTCCTAATTCTCGTCAATCATATCGTTAATGGTTTTGTACATTAAGTGGTTTCTCAAACATTTTCACATCGATTGTACTCTCAGTTGATATACAAATGATTTTAAACATTAGTTTGTTTTTTGCAATGATTTCGACTTTTAATCAAATGATTTGAAGAATGAATTGATTTGTATTTTGATATGAATTAAGAGTAGAGCCGTTCGGCCGACGAATTGACAACAATTCTAAACAATTGTGAATAAAATTCTTTATAAAAAGTGTTTTCACAGCTATTAGTCGGAGAGTCGGTCGAGTGGTCGGCTCTTGTCGTCAGACCAGATGTTGAGAGGTATGGTTACAATCATAGGAAAACTTATCGCAAATATGATATTTTGTACACAAGAGTCGAATTGTAAACAAATATAAGTTATGTACAGATGTTCTGAATTATAATTATATCTAATCTTAAGTTAAGTTTGAGTTTAAATTACGATTAATTTTGATATGTTTTACGACACAATCGATCGTTAAGTTCGTCTAATTGTCAGATCGAGTCCACCACTCCTTAGAATATCCGAACCATTTTGAATGAAGTGCTCGGCGACTGATCCCCGTTCGGAGTCTTCTCCTCGGGAGGCGTCGGTGTGAAAGGGTCCAGTCGAGGGGCGCTCTTCTTTGGAAAATTTAATTTTCGCGGTCGAGGCACTGATCCAAAAGAACTGAAAGGAGTGGCAATTGAGGAGCAAACTGGCGCTGAGTGAACGACACGAGAGTTCTCTTCTGAGAAATTACTCAAAACTCGTTCTCTTATTAATTGTTTTTCATATTCGAGAAGTTGTCCCAAGAAATTGAAATTTGGAGAAATTGTCGCTCTTTTCGACTTAACGTATCTTTGATTCAAACAAATGATTGGTTTTATTGAGTTATTGCAATAATTATAGGTTTCTCCCAATGCTCTGGAGAGAGGAGTGCATACCTGTAGGCGTCATCTGATGACATACATAAGTGTCTCATAACATAACTGATGGCAACGGTAGCCGAACGCGAAATTCCAGCCAAACAATGAACTATTGCACAGCCGCCCGATTCTCGCACTTTGTCTGCAAAAACAGAACAATTTTTGTGAAAATAAGTCTCATCTGAAGGACAGACTGTTTGCAAACAAACCGAGAAAATTGAAAGCTTTTGGGAAATACGGTAACAAATTCTCGTTATAATTATCGTTGACTGCGATTCGCAAAAAATGCGAGTCTGGGATGAACTCCGGCTTAGGACAGGAGGTGCTGACATTGAGCTCGTAGTTTATGTTGTGGTCCTTTAATTGCAATCATAAGTTGTGTTTAATTAGAAAATAATGTCAACAAATGTTAAGATGGGGTCAAGTATTGGATTCAAAGATCAATAACTGATAAGAGATAAGCGAAAGGTTTTGTTTACTCTCAGCGTTTCTTTGTTGAGGGCGTCCTGTTGTGAGCCCAAGTAGAGGAACGGCAGTATTCGAGTTGGCCCGTGTGCGCTGATTGGCATACATGGCTGTGACAGAGAGGTCAAAGTGTTGGCCCCTTTGGCTGACTTGTTTTCACAGAGTGAAGGGTACGCCGACTGGAACTCCAGAAATCCGCCCCTCAATAGACTGACCGAATTAAACACTTGAATCAGTTTTGATAACAGTATTGACACAAAACAGTCGTCCGGTACGGCAGACAAGTGCGCCGACTGCTGGTCATAGACAACGACATCGTGGCTGTGGTCGATCTGGCACTGGCACGAGTGCACTAACAGCTCGTGCACTGAGATCTGCAATAAGACTCGGGTCAGACTTTGCAAGCAATGAGTGGACAATTGGGTAATACTTTGTTTTGTTGGAGTCTTCTCTTAACAATCTTAGAACAGTTGACATTAACCGCATAACTGATGTGCGAAGTGTTGTATTCGAGGAACGATCGGCTGTCGATTATCAGTATTTTGTCGGTTCGGTTGACAATAAGTTGTGCCAAACGCTGACTGTCTATCAAATGGATTTCTTTAATATTTTCGGTATCCATTCCAGAGAAGACCGAATCAATTAGGACCAGAATAGGGCGCAACCCATCATTCCATGTCTTGATTTTCCTGAATATAACGTTTTTGCCATTAAATGCAAATTCACTTCATTTTAGTTAACTTTTATCGAAAACACCATTTCGTGTGTTATATAAAATTCATTATTTTATTTATTCATTTATTCGAAAGAAACAGATCTTTAAATATGAGTTGAACGGAGTGTCAGTCAAGTCGATAGCACAGCACAACAGAAATCCTTCGTTTGAATATATGGCACATTATATGGACTGCGATTGTGTTCACTCGAAAGCATTCATGTGATGGAATTCTAGGCTTTTAGAGCCTGTGTTAAGGCATTTCTCCGATACATTTATAGAATATGAGTCATCGCTTTATCATTAGAATAGGGGAAACACGACAGTCGGTGCCGTTTTTTGCGAACTTATAATTCAATTAACCCAACATTTAACTTATATTTACACAATTCCTAAATTGAATGCATGAACAGGATGTCAACTCCTATGACCTCAACTCAATTAGTTGTGAAAAATTTCAGTTTATTTCGTTATGAATTGGAGAAAACAAATAGATATCTAAAAATAAGGCGACAATTGAGGGCTGACAGCAACTAATCTATGCTTTGAAAACAGTTTTGTTTCGATCAATACTTGTGTCCATTGAATCAGACCATTGAATGAAAGGCAAAATTCAATTCACTTTTCGACATAACTTTTTGACGAATGGAAATATATTTTTATCGATTTTTATAATCAAATTACTATTTCTTAACATAAATTTCAGTAAAATAAGTTTTTGAGATAATATATTAAAAGCTAATAAAAAATAGATAACATTTACATCATTCACATGAGGTTTACATCGATTTGATATTTAGTTAAAATCAAAATATTCATAAATTGAGCGAATCATCAGATATTATGTTGAAATATATGATAATTTGGCGAACATTTTGAATAATATTGAATTTCATGCAATTATTGTTTGCATCGAATGGAGTGACTCTCAAAACAATTCAAACAAAACTTTTCCAATAATTTGATATTTTGTGTATTCATGCGATTGAATGTCATTTCAATTAATTAAATCCAAATTTGGCCTAAATTTCAAACTTTTCCAAATCTTGATTGTTATAGTAGTAGGTATGTAAGTTAGCATGCTAATTATCCTCAAAAATAAAATAAAAATTAATAAATTCAATGAAAATTGAGAACTCGAGATAAGTTATAAAGATTTGGCGCTAACTTCAGGGTATCTAAAGCTAAGAAAAGCTATGAACAGCTTTCAACGCACGTCTGCCAAAGCAAAGGCCAGAGGTAGAGCACCCGCTCTCGACTTTATGCTGAGCTCAAATCTCATTTATCTGGGATTTCGAGACGTATAATGATTTTCAATTAGAGAATGGCCATTGAGGTCAAGGCCAGGGCTCAGAACTCAAGTTAGTCGACTGATCCAAAACTCAGATTTCAAGCATTAGTTCTAAAGACTCGACTTTTCTATGATTTATAGATAACAAAGTCAACGAAATTTAGTCTATTTTGTCGTAAAAAATGACATTCGTTATAATCGCAATTAAGCCAAACAAAAATTGGTTCCAAAGAGAAAAAACAAAAACCAATGAGCAGTGAACTGAATGTGGAGTCGCTGTCAGGTCTGCCTCCAAAAAGTGACTCATAATCGGAAAACACTTTTTTTCCTCTGTTTTCCTCTTCACTAAAATTGCGATAAAATATTTGCTTTCCTTTCTTTGAGGCGAAAACTATGTATTCTTCGCAACGAATTATAGACTCTTTTACTTAAATATTATTATAATTATAATAATTGCAAAAATGATTAATGCATTTACAGTTTTTTTTAAACTAAAACTAAAAGCTGTGCGAAACCGAAATTACAAAACAGTCATCAAATTTCATTGAATGAGAACCAAATGAAAACCAATATTAGAATATTTGGCACTTTTTCTAATCATTTGACAAAACGATTGGTAACTAAAGAAATGGTAAAACAAAACAAAATGGTTGGGATTCTCGACAAAACCAAAATCGATTCAATTGACGGATAATTTCAGTGAAATGAGAGTCACAAACAAAAGCGGGAAAATCGATAGAAAACGAGTATAAGAGATGACATGAATGACATTCACTTCTGGAAAATTTCAAAAATAATTAGCAAATTGTTTGCTCTCAGAAGTGATGTCCGATTATTGCGAAAAACCTGAGAATAGAGTAAATAATTTCAATAAACGGATGCGAATGTCGTTATTATTCTGTGAAATGCGAGTAAACCATAAAAACCATTGACTTTAAGGAAGTTATAAAACCGTTTTCGGTTCACAATAGCCTTACTTTTGCGGTCATTATATGAGTGACTCATTTATCCCTAAAACTGATCAATAAATACATTTCTCGTTTCTCATTGAAACTGTTTTTGTCAACAAATAGTGTTTCGAAATGCTTTAAATTTAGGAATCGATCGGAAATAAAGCAAAAAAGTGTTTCAACTGAAGGACAAAACACTTGTCGTGAAAATAACAAAACATTCGGTCAATTCTTTACTACAAATAAACTCAATTCATATTCCTTTGGATTCAAATTCAATGGCTTTGATGTCATTCTGTTGTAAAGCAATTGGAAAGCAATCAAATGAAGAAATCGTTTGAATTCAAAGCCATATCGAAGTCAGTAAAAGAATGTCTAATATGAGAGCCATTCAGGCATTAAATGTATTGTAAATGAATTGTCTTAATATGGGCTCCGATTGTGGCCATCGTTGGCTCATTGGCTGCACTTTAGTTAAAATCCAACACAACTTGTCTGACATCCGGACTAATTAACTCAAAATACAAACATTCAAACACTTGAATCACAAATAAAACAATGAATGAGTCATTCAATTGTCTAATATCTTAATTAAAGAACAATTTGTTAGAAATGATTATATTTACAGATATTTAGATATTACTCACAATTCATCAAAAATTCAGTTTTCACACAAATTTCGGTCAAATTTCAAAAAATATTTAGCGAAATGAGTTCAACAAAATTAAATGCTTTCAATTAACTTAAATGCAGTCAAATATTTTGGGGAATAATATGATGAGCACTTAATATAGGAATTAGCAAGGCAATGTCAATTAACAAGGTAATGCCAATGCCTGGATCCTAATCTAAATAGAAAACTAGAAAATACTGGTAATCACTACTACTTAATGAGAATAAAAACTAAAATATGGATCAAATGAATGATCTGAATATTGATTTAATTATAGTAATAGTAGTAAAACATAGAATTCAATTAAAATATAGTCGAAGTGAATGAATATAATACTGAATGAGTGAACCGTTTCTCCTATCAAAACATTTGCTTTCATTTGATTCAATCAATATTTATAAACAAATTTAGTTTTTTATTTTAGATACAAACAAATGGTTTACAAACCTTTTAAGTGGTCAACAGTTTCATTAAATTAAAAATAAAAAACAACCAATAAATGAGTTAATAATAATTGAATGAGTGGTGAAATTGAGGCAAATTTTGGTCGACTTATTCAACATTTAATATCATTTTTTGATATTATTTTCGTTTTTGCTTTTAGTCAATGAATTTCATAATTTCCAAATGCATTAGACATACGATAGTCGGGACTCACATCTAATACAACCACTAATTTGCGTTCACATATTAACTCAATTTAGTTAAGATACATGTTATGAAATATTAAAATTAGCATGATCAGTTGATTAGTTTTTTTCGTTTTAATAACTGATTGCTGTAAAATTTTAAATAGTTATGTAAATTAAAATTTTTAACACATTTGAATGAAATATACGGAAGACGTAATCTATTGATTAGATTTGGACTTTAAACTAAAGTTTAATCCAATGAGAAATGGGATGACTTCACTCTATTTCCTATTGGTTTGAGTCAACTGAAGGCAAAACCATTTGATTGGAGGATAAGATAGTCGACTATTTCGTCAATGAGTTGCTCTCAAACAACGTTAACACAAATTATCGTCAAAACCATTGCCCCAAATGTAAGCAACGATGCACTCAATAAAGAGTGCGTTCACTTCATATCTCAAACTGCACTCGAGTCTATTTCAAATGCAATCTTGGTCTTTTCAGGTGAAATAACTGATTGCAAGAGCATTTCATTTGCATAAGATTGTTTGTTTAGACGTAACAATAAAAATGATTATGGCATTAGTCAGACTGGACTTGAGTGAAGGCACTCTCCCTCTGCGTTGCGTAACGTTGTGTTCACCAGAATTAGTGGAAAAGATGAATAACTGGTCGTCTGTTGAGTTCATTACTATTTTTTGTTTAAAGTTTTTGCGTATCGTTTGTGGGTTTTTCTGACCTTAACTAACATAACGACTATTATTAGGATTCAAAGCATTTCTCATATCTTTCAATGATTTTCACTCAAATCTTAAAACTAATTTCATTAATGCATGAAATGTTTAGATAAGTTAAATCTGAAGAAATCATATAAGGCATGGAATTTACTGTTTGCCAAATAATGTATATAAATTGTTGCATGATTAATAAGTGGCAAATAGTGAGGGTCATCCCCTCATCCAATCGGGTAATAACAGGACTAAAACTGGAAAACTCTAAACACTTTCACTCATTGAATGAATGATTCAAAAGTTATTTTTAATTCAATAAAAGTTTGAAAGAATGAGTGAGAATGAGATGTGTTTGCCATCTATGGGCCAAATAAGGTGTTGCAAACGTGAAACATGAAACATCCTGCAAAGTTTACTTTGATTTGTTGGATACTTTTATTCTTTAGGAACCGATTATTTCAATCAAACTTATGTTTTATAACAAACCGAAACAATTTTCAATTATAATAAATAAATTTCGAAAACTTAAACATTTGATAAAATCTATACAAATATTATATTTAAAAACAAAGTTTGAGTAAAAACAGAAATAAGTTTAAAAGAAAGACTCAAATAATTCGAACCAATGTTTTGCGTATTTGTTTGATATGACAACGATTTGGATGTGTTTTGTGAATACTATTGTATTTAACAAAATGAATGATTTGTTTGGGAAACGGTTTCCTCGAAAAACGTTTTAAATATCTTAAAGACTAATTTGACAAACAATTTGTATAACGGTTTCAATAATTGTTATAATAGTCATAAAAATCTAAAGCCTATGAATGCATAACATTTTCAACAAAATTCTTCATTAGTTTTATTGCATTTAATAAAATCTATATCTCTATAGAGGAGGGGGTATTCAAAGTGACCGGTTGTATACGAGGAGTGCTTTTAATAATTCCGGTCTTCTTATTTCTGGGCGAAGGCATACTTCCCGGCGCTTCTACTTTGAAAGGAATGTTCAGACTATTGGCGTTTAGATTAGCTTTTGATTTGTTTTTCATGATTTTTCCGCTCATAATAAGTCGTCCGAAGCCTTCCTGATGTGCGAACGCATAACCCGATCGGATCGACCGACGACTTCGCCTAATACTACTCCTTCTTCTCATTTGAGGCTCTGTGGGTCGAGTCCTCATTCGAGATATACGCTGTTTATAACGACACCGATCACTAAGAGTCGGGTGAACTGAGGTATGATAGAAACGGTTGGCCACTCCGGGAACCAACAGAATGGCTAACACTAGGAATAGTGTGAACCAGAATTGTCCCGAACTCAGAGTCATTCGAAGACAACCCAAGTATTGGTTTCCAATTAAATTACTGTTAATGAAGAGCGTCATCGCGAAGTAAAAGGCGACCGAACCCCAGATCACGATATGGTTGAATACTGTCCAATAAGACGTATCCAAAGCTATCTGTTCTCCAAATCAAAGGATTAACCATTTAATAAAATAACAATTTAAGGCATACCTGAGCGGTAACGACTAGAACCAGAATAGTTGATACAACTGTTCCAAAAATTTGGTGTCCGTCCAAATTAATACCTTCGGGGCCGACGGCATTCTTGAAGGCGCCGTAAGGGATGAAAAATAGTATAAAAGATGAGACGATTCCGTGAGCGACACTTTTTAGGAATTCTATTTTGTTGAACAGGAGGTCCATATGTCCCGGAGTATAAAGTAATGGATAACGAAGTGATATGCGATCGTCAACGTCCTGATCAAAAATACCCAGTGCTAGCACTGGTAGGGATGTGTAAAATACGTTGTAAAATGATATAAAAGCCGGATCATAAAGAGTCTGTTCCGAGCAAAAGGGATGAGTCAATCAATTTGTCATAAGATTGGTTGTTAAGAGTAATACCTGTGCAGAAAACCCGCAAAAGAATGCGTACCAGAAATGGCAGAGAGTGAACGCAAAGTTCTTATAAAAGAAGTAGCGAAGGAACTTGCACATTCGGAAGTACGACCACCGACCGTGCACTAGCAGTAGGCGTTCCAAAAACTTGAACTGTGCGATGGAAAAGTCACTGGACAGCACCGCCTGCATACCTTCCTGTCCACTGATTCCAACCCCAATATGTGCCGCTAATTGATTAAAAATTATGTTTATTCTTCTGAAATATGACTGAGAAGAGGGGACTGACTCTTAATCATACTGACGTCATTAGCGCCGTCACCGATGGCTAAAGTAACAGCTTTTTTATGCCGTTTAACGAGATCTACGACCAGTGCTTTCTGTAAAGGAGTGACCCGACAACAGATGACAGCCTTGCAATTGGACGCCACGTCTAAGAACAAGAGTTCCATCTTTGGCTGAAGAGCGTGAACAAGACTATGACCATTGATGACTAGAGCGAAACCGCCAAATGATTCTGATTCGTTTACTTCGATGGGACTGGCATTTGCAGCACTGGGCCTATTCTCATATCGATCACTCACGCGATTAATCATATTTTCATTTGTGTTGATATTATTACTGCCAAACGACACGACATTCAAATCTGTGGCGCCGTACGAATGGCTCATCACATTTGCAATGTTTTCCCGACACCTTTTCAGCTCACTCTCTACCTCTTCATACTCCCAGCCCTCTATGGTAAAGGTATCGACCATTTCATCAGTCAAGAGCTGACAGCTATAACCTATTTATCAGATCATTAAAAACCAATGATTTAATGCAAATAATAACCAAAGAAGTGATCGATTATTCCATTAATTCTCAAACTTTTCTAATTCTGTGAATATTTGTTAAATTAATTGAAACAAAAACTAATCATTGAGTCGAACATAAAATCAATAAATGAGTCGATATTTAGAGACAAACCTATATTAATAGCGGTTTCCTGTTTATCGCCGGTCAGAACCCAGAGTTTGATTCCAGCGGCCGCTAAATTGGCAATAGTTTGAGGCACTCCATCTTGTAGTTTGTCCTCTATGGCAGTGGCGCCGATTAGTTTGAGGTTTTGTTCAATTTCTTCGTACACAGCGTCAACCTTTTCCTCCCTGTTCTCCATAGAAGTGGAGGCTGTGTGAAAGCGTTGCCTCCAGTCGTCATAGTATTTGTCGTCCAAATCTTTTTTCGCTAAACAGAGAGTTCTGAGTCCTTCTCCGGCAAACTTATTCAAGTGGTCGACAGTATTAAGTTTGAGTTCAGCACAACTCGGATCCATTCTCTCGAATATCACAGTATCGGCGCCTTTGCAGTAAAGAAGTAATTTTCCGTTTTTTCGAATTATCACCTGAAATGTCATTCAAAACGCTCAGAATAAGCACTCATATGAGTTGTGATTAATGTAAAACTTACAGACATTCTCTTACGAACGTTATTGAAATCAAGAATAGCTAAGAGTTCGTAGACTTCAGTTCTGCCCAACTCTTCGATTGTTATACTGTTCGGCGTTCGGCTCTATAATTAAATACATAATCAATAGTCCTGTCCTTTAAAGTTTTCTTTTAATTACCCTAAAGACAAAACCGAAATTCCTTGCGGCAGAAGTTAAGGCCGCCTCGTCGGGTGACTGCGCCTGATATTCGAGTTTACCGTCTTTTTCTTCGCACATCACTGTATGACAGAGTGCGAGCAGACGGAAGAACTCATGAGTGGGTCGATTGCCGCCATTGATCTCATCCAAGAGGCTCTGGTCGTAAAACTTGAAGCTCTCTTCGTATAAGGGATTTGAAGAAAAGTCGACAGCAATCATGTCTTCAGTTATCTCAAGGGCTTCTCCGGTGATTTCATCCAACACTTCTCCGTAAAGGTTACCCATAATCGAGCACTTATTGAAAGTCATTATGTTTTGCGTAAGAGTTCCCGTTTTATCACTAAATACATATTGAATTTGTCCTAATTCTTCATTCAAAGTGGTAGTCCTGGCCTTAGCGGCCACATCGGTACCAGAATAGTACATTTTCTCGTCCCAATTGATCCACAAGGAATGGCAAAAGCGGATCACTTCGACACTCACATAAAGACTTATAGGCACTACTGTGTTGAGGACAATGGCGTACGAAAAAAAGACAAGAACCGCAATCACTGTGGCACCACTCTTGGCATTGTCCGGCACTATCTTATCCCAGGGCAGGTATACTCTGAAGTACTGACCGGTCACTGTTTCCCACACACCGCTGGCTATTGTACAGAACAGACACATCGATATCAGAAAGAATACGATCTGAAAGAAGGCAATGGTTTCTCAATAAACGATTTTCAAAGTAATTGCGAGGAATTACCCCTAATATCAAGAGATTTAAGAGTCGGTCAAGACTTGTGCGCTTGAATATAGTTTTGCCGCTGTTTTGCATTAGTTTCGTATCTCTGCCTATATTTGTCTCACAATTAGTTTAAATAAAATAACTTTTTATGTAATTAGAGATTACCGGCGAAGACAACGACACCGAAACACCACTTAGTGTTACGTAAACGACACCCTCTGAGCAACATTTTGTCATTATCTACAGAAAAGGACTGTCCGTTCCAATGCAGTGTGCCTTCAAATCGGGTCAAATTGTTGTTTGGAGGCTCACAAATCATTTCACCTGTTTTCAGACGGTGAGAGACCAAGATCAAATAACAATAATTCAATTAACATATTGATGATATACCGTTGAACCTGGACAACATCAAAGTGTCGTCACTCATTTCGGCAGTTTCGGGGATCGCCTGTCGGCACTTTAAATTGGTCTCCCTATAGAATACTAGGTTTAATGAATGATCTAGCTTATTTAAAATTGAAATACCCGTCCAATTCTGCAGTTTCAACATAACAAAGACCGTTGGGTTCACTCGTCGACAGAAGTAAGAGATCGGCCTTCGAAGCAAAGTATTGATTAGTTTATAGGGATTTAAACAAATGGTTTGTAGACTAACGGCAACGAAATTGTCGTTTTCCATGAGAACAATGTCTCCGACCTGTACTTTAAACCAACGTTCCTCCATTAGTTTTCCACTGCGGAGAACTTTTGACAGACGATTATTGACCTGACTGTCACTTCGGTGTCTTTGCTGTGAAAACCAAATGATATTCAATCAGAATAATTGACAAAATAAAGGGTAAGTCAGTGCTCACGATGTCATCGATAGCATCTTTGAGAGCAGTCAACGTCAGCACAACAACCAAAGGCACTGCTGTTGTGACGGGTGTTAAGGAAGATATGAAGGGAATGACCTAATCCACAAAATCCACACAATTCTCAAATTATAATCAATTCTGTGATTTGAAAAATCAATTCATTTGTCACCTGAAGTATGAGAAGACAAAGAAAATAAAAATTCGCGAGTCTTTGGAACTGTTCGAAGAGGTTTAGGGGCAGGAATGTTAACAAACTGTATTTCGATGTTTTAATGTAATTATTCTGTGCAAAGAATAAGAAAATATGGTTTTTAATGAATTAATGATAAAAGTTATATAATTTGATAATAATATAGAGATGTGTAGCAAAAGTTACCACAAATTTAGGTCAACAGACAAACTATTGCCTATTCATGAAAAGTGTCCCATAAATCACACCTCAAGTCTTGCTTTCCAACTATTATATTAAAAAAAGATAATAGAGAATTGTCGGCCCCACCCGAATAAGTGCTAACCTCTATCATCACTGCGGCGCGTTTGGCACAGAATAAACTGAAAAATTCAGATCTGTTTCAACTATCAATCTTTTCTTTTTCCTCTCTCTCTCTTATGTATAACTGATTGGAAAGTATTCAAAATACATGAGACAAATGTTTGTAAATTGACTTTTTCTACTCCAACTCGAGTCTAAGGCCAAGATATCGGCCAATACTCACCGCGTAATTGAATTTAGTGTTAAATATTGGATCATTTGCTCGGATTCTTCTTTCAGTTTCTATAAACGAAATTCAAAACAAATTAAAAATTCTGTTGTAATGGAAATCAATAAAAATAAGTTATGAGTGGGTTTTCAGATCAAAGGGACGACTACTTCACAATTCTGTTGATTTATTATTAATTCTTATGAATTGTGTTTTATTTCGGGTTCACTACAATTGTTATGCAATCGGTTTTAGAAAAATGAAAATTCAATCAATCGTTGGATTCAATTATTGGAAACAATATAGAGATTAAAACCATTAATATTTTAGTGATTTATTTATTTATTTTATTTAATGTTTTGGGAATATTAGGTATTATTTTGCCATTAATTCTGTTTAGCTTTTGTGAGCTCTGCCTTATATTTATATAATTTTGTGTACTTTCTTCTCATAATAACACAAAAGATGGAAAAGTATGGCAAACATAACATTCTAAGAGTGGTTTCACATTCAATGACTTGATTTGAAGAATGGCTAACAATCATAACATTGAAGACCAAATCTTCAAACATATTGTCAGTTAATTATCTATTTTAGTAACAATTGTTGGGAACGGAATTCCTGAGAAATTGGATTACAATTGTATGACAAGATTTGCCCAAAAATTATTTCGTTTAACATAAAAATCTGTTCTTTTGTTAATTAAATGAGATTTAATTCGTTTGTATTTACAAACACAAAAAGAAGAGAATATTCATATAGTTTATGCCTTATTTGAGATTCAGTTCAAATCACATATTGAAGAGTAAATCAATAAATTATATTCGAAGTCATGACTAGAAAATCCTTTGACAAAAAACTAAAAGAAAGTCATTTCATTGATTCGTTTAATTAGAAATCTCTTTGAAAAATGAAAGATTAGAGGTTAAAGAAATAGAGACAAGAACATATATCTCATTCAGGGTTATTATAATTTATAAACCGAAAGCTGGGGTTTTATTCAAATGTTAAGCAATCGAAAGATTAAGTTGACTTCAAAAGTGATTTATTTCGCAAAACACTCGATGAAAATGTTTAATAGTTTGTTAATATCGATTTTCAACCCAAACTGTCGGTCAAAATATCCAAGAAATAGTCGATCCATTAAACTATTAAATGGAGTGTTGAGTGAATTGTTATAAGAGTATGTTTTTATCGCGATATACATAACACAACATAAAATAAAAATCTATTTATTGATTGGAATAATTCGCGAATAAATAAGTAAAATACATAATCTATACAACGGTATAGAACTTGACATTGAATTGAGTTAAATGAAAACTCAATATTTCTCTCGATATTGAAAATCATTGAAATCTACTATAAATGAGTGACGAATCAGATATTATCGATAAATGTCTCACAAAATGAAGGCAATAATCAACAGTTTTTCAAATGAATACCAATTTCATAATGAAATAGAAATTAAAAAAGCATTCATTCAAACAAGCAAGATCAATTTAGTAATAGCCAGTAATTAGAAACACCCAAAAACAGTGAATTATAATCACATTTATAACAACTCATTAAAATCCTTTTTGTTTTATAACTTCAAAACAAAAAATGATGACTCCAGGGAGTAGAACTAGCTTGGTCATAATCAGTAATTATAACTTCCATTCATATCAATTCAATGGTTATGTATAAACTAATGACAATATCAAGACAATACACCTAGGTAACCCTCTTTAAATATGTATATTTTGACAGACTTATCAATTCATTGATTAATCAAATTTTCATATTTTAGAAGAATTCTGGGAAAATGTGGACAGAAATGACTAAATAGAACCTAGACAACATAGACAACGTAGACAACCTAGATCAAAGTCAAAGGAAATAGTCTGACATTCTCTGCACTCATCCACATAAACACCCCTTCAATAAAAAAGAATTAAATGGATTTCAATACATTTGTTAACCGATGGAAAGGAAAAGAAAAAAAGAGATAATAATTAAACCAAAATTTATTGCTTCCGATCAATAATTTAAATGAATTTTCAAAAGAAGAAACCGATAGATAAGACCTTTTTGTTCACTAAATTAGTGGTCAAATATAAGTTATTTTTCTTATCTTAAAAATATTATAGAAATTGAAAAAATGAGTTAACCCCAGAAATTGTTGTCTTATTGAGAAATGTTTTGATTTGTGATATAAACTAATTGTTTGTGAAGAATAAGAAAATCACTCAAAATATTTATAAAGTTCTCAATAATTGATTTTATTATTCCAAGAATTTATCGGCAAAAATAGTTTTGAAAAGTGATGACTGAGCTCTCATTCAGTTTTAGATGTGGTATAGATTTGTGTCAAACATATTGACAACATTTTGGTTTACCTCAAATAAATATTTTATGTGTGGAACATCTCATGCACTCCGCCCTTAACTCTGTTCTCTGTTTGGGTGTGGATGTGGATGAAGAATATGAACGGCACTGACTAACGGAGAGTAAAACTTCTAAACTTATGCTAAAATAATTACAATGCGATCCATACATACGATCCAAAACTGATATAACGGCATAACAACCAATATTTCAAATTAAGCCCAAAACTATTGTATCATATTTTTCATTAATTTTCTTTTTACATGTTTTACATCTCATTATAAATTAGTTTTTCTTCATTTTGTGCCCAAAATTTATTCTTTAATAGAAGTGGTTTAACGCAAACTTTAGGATTGATTTTCTTTTTCTTTCTAACAATTCTTCTAAAGTAAGAGAAAACAGATAAAAGGGAATCCTATTTGTTGTTTGTTTATCACTCAAATCGATTAAATGTTTGTAAATAAAACACAAAATTTTAAAAATTGAATGAAAACCAAACGATTAGTGAAGTGATTGCGTCGAAGATCTCAAAACGGATCTACTCTTAGAATAGATTTAATCTATAATATGAAGCAATCAAATGAAGTAAACGAACGGAAAAACTAATGAAAAAGTGTCGTCCATTCAATACAAATGACATAAACAATGTTTTCGAAGAATATGACAATAATTAACAGATTTATTGGTGACCATAAACCTATTGGATTAGCCATAAAGTGAGTCTCACCTCTCTCTTTCTTCTTATGCTTGAAAGCCATTGATGGAGTGGTCCGACAGTTGAGCTCACTCTGGTCTCACCCATCAACAAATATCATGAGTCAATCGGTTTATTAATCTGAATAAAATTCAATTTTATTAATTAATTTTCAATTCAATAAATTTTTAAAATCAAACTAAAGTTAAATCAAAAACTTAAGTCAAAAATTACATCAAAGATGTTAACTATTGGAACATATTTTCATCCGAAAGACATCTTCCGAAACAACAAAACTATTAAAAGAGATATTCCATTGAATATCATATCAATTCATTTGAGGCAAAGATTACGGAAAACCTTATTTCAAGAATAACTGGTCGAACATCAATATAACTAATGTCTATATCAATAGGACTTTCTTTCAATATTTAGACTCTTTTTCATAGATTCAATACTTGGATACCTCTAAACGCATGACAAGAAAACATTAGGACATAATTTGATCAAAACAAACACATTTTCACAGATTTACTAAAATATGTTAATTATGTTTCACTCACTCTCTTTTCAAAGCATAGGTTTTAAAGAAAACTCTTTCCGATAAAAAAAAATTACACAAAATCTGAATTAATTATGAAATTCAATACTATTTCTAATTAAAAGCGAAACACATTTAATGAAAGATGTGAAAAGCGATTCATATAAAACCATAAATAAATACAATAAGAATTTCCAAACAGATAATTGTCATCGAGATATCACTTAAACCAATACTCAAACAATTATCTAATCAGTGGTTTGAAGGCGTTTTCAATTCTTGATTATTCTTAACAATTATTTTTTATCGACATTTAGTTACAAACTCACCGAACAATTTAAAAAACTCGATGTTTAGTAATAATCAAATTTAGGGAATTTACTAAATCTTCACATTTCTTACTATCTTCACAACAAAAGAAATACCGAAACAAATATTAAACACCACAAGAGATGAAGGCTTTGCTTTAAAAACTATTCTCGATTATTGAGAAGAGATAAAGAGGTTTTTTGTTTTCACTTTTTTTGTTGAAAGTCTGAGTAAATGAATGTTTTGTCATTCATTCAACTGATTGTTTAACAAGTTATTGAATCAAAAGGAAATCCGATCACCGAAACAGAAGTTCAAAAAATGAGAAAATCTTAGCGATTAAGAGACCACTGATGTAGTGAATGACACATCACTCATGACTTGCGATCTCAGACTTATTTTTAACGACAAAATTAACAAAACAGTTGTTTACTCAAAAATGGCGATAATTTAATTGAAAAAAAATCAAAGCAAAGAATGTTTGAACACAATTGCATTGATTTCAACACTTTGTGCAAACAGTTTATGTATTGTCTATGCATTTGTTGTCTTTCCGGAGCAGTACTTCCCAACAAATTTTCAATTGAAAATTAATTTACTATTAATTAGAATTCAATTAACATAATCTCAATTGAATTTAATATTTTATTCAATGAGTCGTTTGAAGAATATTTTGAAAACTATTTAAAGTTTAAAATATTAATGAACTCAAACTTTTGTGAAGAGTTTGATCTGTGATTTGCCAGAAGTGACTAAGAAGTTGAATAAATTAGAGGATAGTGAGAAGACTTACCATTTATAAGATGAGTTTATATGCTGTCTGTGCGCTAAACAAGAGGACGGTATTAAAGCAATGGTAAACACAAAATAAAAGAAGAGAACAACAAATTGTTTTGTAACAGAGGCTAACTGTGCGGCACAGGGCTGTCGTGAATGTGGTGAATGAGTGTCACATTTACCTGTTTTGACAAAACTCTGAAACCAATTGTATTTAGTGTTTCATAGCATGTAATCCAAGAGTTTCATAATCTATATATTCTGTTGTCATTGACGACAATACAGTCCATACTTTCATAGCGTTTGTCAGTCACTAAAACATTCGCTATTCCACAGTCTATCACAATATTAATATACACTCAAACCTCTCATTTTGTTTAGGGTTGACTTTAATCGTACCCTCGATTTAGTGCCGTCTAAACTCGCTTTTAATACCAACGAATATTATTTGTTGGGAGAAATCAATTAATTAACATGCTCATTTACAAGCCTAGTAAAAACGAGAGAAATTCCCTCAAAATTGTAGTAACCCTTTTCAAAATTTATACAAATGAAGACAATTATCACATTTTTAACAATAATGTTAAGAATGAGTTCTTTCATTTAATATCATATTTCAGTTATTCTTGAATTGTGTTTATTCTTAAAATATCTTTCAGTTTTGTCCAAACTTTTTGTTTTAATCAATTGTGTTGACCACTAAAATACTGGTCTCACTAAAGTAACTCAAAGCAAAATTAATTCAAATTAAAATATTATTTTAAAATTTTAATTAAATACAAAACGAAATCAAAAAGAATAGAGAAATTAGTAGAATATTGAGGTTTAAGTGTATTTCTGGCATTATTTGAGCGCTCATTGCGTTCATGTATTGCCTTCACTATTAATAAAACAGATTTATTCCAATTAATTCGTTCTCACATTTTGTTGTTTAATTCACAATAAAATATTTGATTTATTGCTTATAATTCTTTCAAACAAATGAAATATAACTTTCGATAAGATTCTGTTCTTAACTTTTTTAAAATTGAAATTTCTTTCATAAAAGGCTTGCATTTAATTCCTATTTACGAGACAGTCTTGTCGTCAGATTTGTTGAACAGTTGAAGAAAATAGAGATTTGTTTTACTTTTTGTTGAATAAGCAAAGAATTTGAAAGAAAGTTATGTCAGATATAGTTTTTACGTAAAAATAGTTATCCATTGGATTCATAATACTCTGAAAACCTCAAAGAGATCGCTATCTGTTGTTTTCGCTTCAAAACGGCTTTCCCTAAGAATTTCATACAGAATATAATAAAAATCCTTATGTAATATTGAATCGATCATGGCCATGCCAAATAAATAACTGAATAGTATAATAAAATTTTAGGAAAAGTCATAAATGAGAGGAAAGCATAGAATATAATTTATAAAAAGGGTTACACGCAATTTGGTTAATAGTATTGGAATGGAGCATGCTAATACTCACTATTGTGCCCAATGTTTTTCATCTATTGTTCCACATTTGAAAAACTTTCGAAAATTAATGATATTTTGTTGTTATTCATCGATTCTAGAATTATAATTAAGTCACTATTTCAATGAAATTGTCGTTTGAATCGTTTTAATAAATCATTTTCAGAGAATATTTCAGAGAATAATATACAAGAAATCAGTAATCAATTCAATTTAGTGCCAAAACGTTCGAAACCATTATTTTGTTATTTAAGAAATAATAAAATTCTGATAATTTTTTTAAAAACATTAAAGTAATTAAAGCTCTCATCAAATGAATGAACAAATAAACGAATTATTCTTTTCATAGAATTAATGTTCGTCCAAACGAACCATTATTTTGATGCCGAGTCCGCTGTCGAATGTTTCAAAAGCTTTGACAACATCTTTGAGTTGGAAGTGATGGGACACCAATGGCTTCACATTTACTTTGCCTGATTTGACAAAAAAAAATTCATTATATTTATGTTTTTGATTAATTGAATTGAATTGTAATGAGAATGAAGTGATAATTACCGGATGCTATTAGAGTGACGGCCAATGGAAAGCTGTGCAAACAATTCATTAATTAGTTTTGATTTAATTAGATAACAATTGAATACCAATTTGTGTAACGGAATATTCCTCTGATGTCGACCTCACGAAGTGCTGTTTCTGATATCGGAATCGTCACCTCTGACGGACCCAAACCTACCAATACTACTTTGCCACCACTCTTGCAGAGGAGCATGGCCACTTTGATACTGGACTGAACGCCTGTGCACTCAATGCAGACTTCTGCCCTCTCCCCCATTTCCTTCATAACATTATCTATATTCTCCTTATCGGTGAGTTTGGTACTGATAACAATGGTGTGGTCGGCGCCCATCTCTTTGGCTAACTTCAGGCGTTCGGCGTTTATATCTTCAAAATCATTAAGAGATTAATGATATATAAATTGAGTGAAATGACTGACCGGTTATATAAATCTTTTTGGCTCCGAATTCTTTGGCCACTAATATGTTGACCAAACCAATAGGTCCGGCACCACATATGAGAACAGTATCGCCTACCGAAACCTGAGCTCTTCTACACGAAGAGACGGCGACAGCCATTGGCTCGACGAGAGATCCCTCCTCATCGGTCATGTGCTCATCGATTCTATTCCAAGAATAATAACAACATTTGATTGCCTTTTATAACGAGAACCGCAAACAAGTGATTATTGATATAAAATATGTTCTCTTAAATGAATTAATTATTATATGAATATATTTATACATTTAATTCATGTAATGAATGGTCTAATTATGTTCATTATGTTGGAAACGCTTCAATTCATTGCATTAATATTCAAAACACGTTCGCCAGCAATGAATCACAACTAATGACTAACTGTTGCGACATTCACTCCAATATAGACTTTGATAATTCAGTGATAAACTAACTGAAATACCCAGGTTTGTTTTTACAAATTTTCCATTAGTATTCGGTGATTTTCAATCATATTTATCACTGAATAACTAATCGATAAAATTCTTGCAAAAGTTTTTTGTGGATTTCTTTGAGTATTAAACTTGGAATTCATCTAAAATCAGAATTGTTTATAACAGGATTGATGTCGACATCATTCATATTATTCCAAATTATTCTATGAAATATTGCTCAACAGGTCTCGATGGGGATGCCTTCAGTTTGGAGGACAAACCTTTGGTTTAACAAAAGAACTTTTAAATTTTGCTCATATTTTAAATTAAACTCAGAATTTCAGAGTCTGGTTGTTCCAGAGTTATGTCATTTCGGATAAAAACTTAAAAATATTGAATTTCGATATATTACGAAATTATCAATTAATTCTACCTTTTCTCATTTGGCACTTGTTCAATTTCAAATCATTAATCAGTGATTAATAATCACTTAATTTAAAGTGCAATAAATATAATCTATTAAAGTTGTTGAGATATTTTTTAAATGTGTGAATCGGCATTTGCTAGATTCAGTTGAAAAATTCCATAAATTGCAAGATAGTTCTATCATATCTATTATTGATATTTAATTTAAAAATTCCATTCTTTTTATTTAATTGATTTAAACAGAATTAATTGAAAGTGAATTATCATTAAAATCCAAATATTATTGATTCATATGAATTGAATGATTTATTCAACAGAAATAATAAATTGCGAGTTTACTCAATGAGAAAGTATCTTGCAATATTCTTCGATTTTATCAATTTAATTTCACTTGTTAACACTGAGCTAATTAATTAATTTAGAACTTAATGTCTAATTTATGTGCATTTAGTGAAACCTAAGCATAAATTAAAGGATTACTCACTTGAAACAGAAATCAGAGTCATATTTGAAATATCTTCTAAGAGTGCCATCGACTGGAGGTGTGCCGTGACTGCAATCAATCGTATAATTAATCCTCTGATTTAAGTTAATTTTCTTTTACATTACTTGACATCAATAGATAACTAATTGATTTAATCAAATATTTAGGAATACATACCATTTGACGTCAGGGCACAGATTATATGATCCTGTTTTGCAGAAGTTGCACATCCGACAGGGAACCGTCGGCTCAACTGCTACTCTGTCGCCCACTTTCAAGTGTTGGACGCCTTCTCCAATCTCTACTACTTCGGCACAGGTCTCGTGGCCCAAAATGAGAGGATCCTTCACAACAAAGTGGGCAATTTTGCCATGCTTCCAATAGTGATGGTCTGATCCACACAGACCAACCGATAGTGTCTTCAGAAGCACCTCTTTTTGTGAAATATTATAATAAAAACTATGAGAAAAGTTGACAAACCATTAAATCCTGGTTTTTGTGGCATTGGAATCGATTCGACCTTTAAATCGAGTACTTTATGAAGAACTGCAGCGAAGTTATTGTTTGACGACATCTTTCTATTGGAAACTTATTACAGAAATATAAACTTGTGAACTAAGAAAACACAATTTATATGAACTTTAAATCAGTTATCGTAAAGACTATCACTTATGGGTTGACATCTGTTCATTACTTATCTTATATACCGAGGATTTGTTCGGAATTTTCGGAAATTTTATTCAAAAACGTTTAAACCTTGGAATTGGTTTAAAATAATTCCAATTCTAATCACGTCCTTTAGATTCCATACGAAATGATTTAACAAATCCTTGAAATTACATTCACTCAAATCAATTGAAAACTTTTGTCGATTCAATCAGGAATCAAAAAGGGAAAGCCATGTGATGTGTGATGTATTTCATAACTTGATTTGCATACCCACCACCATGGTCACTTACTCATAATTTATTCAATTCCACTATTTCTTAGAGAGAAACAAAAAGGGATTAAGTTTTTAAATAAAACCAAAGCTTTGAGTTTGACTTTGAATTTGTGTCTCTTTTATTGTTTTGTTTTTTATTCAAATTCTAATTTAATCTCTTATTCCGCAAAAGATGTCATTTGAAAAACACTACAGAAACGGATAAAAATAGATTTAGTTTTTTGACATCAATAAAGTAATTTAATTTCATGGCTCGTCTAAAAAGACCACGAGTAATTATTATACAAATTATTTAAATACTATTTTAATTAATAGATAATTTAGATCTTGCAAATGGCTCTCAAAATTCAAACGATAAAATTTTGAGGTGACTCCGATTTTTTTTTTATTAAAAAAATGTAATCAATTTTAGGGGAAATGATTTTATGGCCAAAATTTAAATCGAATATAAGATAATATTCTTATCATTAAAGGAGTTTGTATTTAATTTCCAAATAAAATCACCCTGGTCATCCCTTTCAAATATATAGTATTTTATCTAATCTGCCGTATCATAGATAACACTTTCAACTGGAATGATCTTGCTGTAATTTGATTTCGATATTAATATAAACCGAGGATAAGATGTTATTTATCATCTAGATAAAATTTTAAATCGATAAATCAATTTATTCAAATGACAATTAGATGCTGTTGAAAAATGTGCGCTCATCTCACAAAATACTCCAGGTTTTTATAAGAGCCGCTGCTCCTATTTTTGGGAAGTTTTTTTTAATTTAAATAATAATTTGAAGTTTTAACAAAAGTATTAATTTTCCTTGTTAAATTATTTATTTATCATTATTATTATGGCTTTTGAGAAGAAACCATGATTTTTGGGCTCCCTTTCTGTCCCTAAGAAGTAGAGACGAAAAATGGAAGTAAGTGACAGCAATACTCTAAATGAAACAAACATTGAATTTTACACACAGAAAACTAATACAAATGAAACTCCAAATCAATGAAAATACAACAAATAGTCCAATTCAAATAATTTTATTGATAAATATAAAAAAGGATAAGATAATATCAAATACAAAAGAAATTAAATGAAAGTAAAACATTAAATATTAAAATTATTATGCATTATACCCAAAAGCATTTCTCGATTCTCTTCAGTAAGGTTTGTACGTTTATCGGTTACCAGTGATTTCAATGATGAGAACGATCTTTCCATCGCAACAGAAGTAAGTGGTGCAAATCTATAAATAACGTCTGCGGAATCTCGAATTGCAATGAAATCGGGATTCTTGCCGAGAGAGTCTCTCAATTTATCAGCGCCAAGAGGTGGTAGTTTACTTTCGAGTGTTGTAATTATTCTTAACTGCTGATCTTTTGGAAGAGGGGATTGAATTTCTTCTATTTTTTCGACCAGAATTTTGTAGGTCTTCAATTCTTTGAGTTGTTCGACTAGTTTTGGGTCGTCTACCAGTGATCTGAGTTCTTTGAGAGCTTTGTTAACGTTTGATTTTGTGTTTTTGATGAATTCCTTGATTGACTCAAAATTGTCAGCGTAATAGAACGCAACAGACAGCCAAGTCCCCCAGCGGGTGACCACTGGATGTTTTGGTAATGGAATCTTACACAAATCAACGAATTCTCTCTTCCGGTACGGGCAGTTCGTCAGAATTTTCTTCATTTTCGAAATGAATGTGTCAGCTAAGAGATTGTTATCTCTTACTGTCTCACTAACTCTGTGCATTGAGTGAGCTAAACAAGTGAAGTGCTTCAAATTCTCGAATCCGTAATCGCTTTTCAAAATTTCAACCGTTTTTTTCATTACAGGTGCCTGATCAGAGAGACAAAGCATTACATCTGATTTCTTGTTTTGGTTCGGCCATAGTTTTTTCAATCCTTTGACCACAGCAGAAGCAATTGAATTTGAGTCGGCTTTCTTCAAATCCTGAGTTGATATCAGCATTGGTGTTGTTGGCATTCCATCCAATACCCCGATCATTAGATTGAAAACAGTGTTTTGAGTAATGTCTTTGGTGTCGTCGATCATTATGTATAACTTTTGATCGTCTGTTTTCTCTTTTATCTCTGTAATCATTTTATTATATACTTTAGGTACATATTTTTGTCTCATTGTTGTGGGACAGGGAGTATTGTGCCCAAAACCTCTTTGAAGTAGGCTTTTGAGTTTCGGATTGTTGAGCTTTTCCAGAGGAATATTGGCACTCAAAAAAGCGTCCGCCAATTGTTGATAATATTCGGTTTGAGTTAATGGTTGTCCTAATTCTTCAGTTTCTTCGATGACTTAGACTCATCTATCGCCTTCTGATGTGACTTTGTTTCCGTGTGTTTCTTAATATTTGTAAACCCGTTTCTTTTGTCGAAATTCGGGCAGTATTTCTCACAAGGAATACAATAGAGTTTGTTTTCCACTATTTTGAATTCGGAATATTTATCGCAGATCTGAACCATTTTCTCCTTGATGTCGTCTTCAGGTGTACGGATTGGACGTTGATTCTGAGATTCCCTCAGAGTTGTGAATTTCAGAAACTCCTGATTGAAAGCCATTTGTCTGAGTGAATACAATTTAAAATTCATTAGTATTTCATCATAAATAAATTCATAAAGTTCTAGTATTTTTAAATTGGAACGTTAGGTGTAGTTAGGTTAGGTAAAGTTGCTATGGTTACCATTTTCACAGTATTCATCTCTGCTACAATGGTTTCCATGACTACCCTGCTGCCACCTAACGCAAAGGATGTTAGGTTTAAATGGCCGCTTCTCCCCTTGTATCTATAGACCCCTCGGCTTACTTCTCCCGTAGGTTTTCAGCCATGCTCTGGCACATATTACCCAATTGTTAAATAACAATTGGGTAAACGTGCACTGGACGCGCTCTGCGCATCTGTGGGGTTAACAAGGATCATCGAAAAAGTAAGTAAATAGTTTAGAAAGAGTGAAATGGCGAAGACCAAGTTTTGTGGCGTCAACCACGAACTCATAGGGAGAGGGAGAGAGAAAGTGTGCGTGTGTGTGAATGTGAGGGAGAGAGAGAGAGAACTCCAAAATTACCTTTTTAATTAATTAAATTGAAATTAAAACAAAATTTAATAAATTTTCAATAAAATAAATTTCAAATAAAGTTTTGTTCTTAACTCTATCAGAACTGAACACTAACTGAGTTTAAATCCTTTTTTGTTCACATTCCAAGGGATTATAGATTGAGTTTCGCTTATCTCAATAGATAATCCCTTGGAATGTGCAAACAAACTCACTTTCATTTTGTATTCAAAGTTTATTTTGTTTGAAATGTTTTTAATCAAAATTGACTTTTTTTTATTCCAATTAAATATAAATTAATTTTTGGACTTTTTCTTGTTTTTAAATTTCTGTGTATTTTTGACAATTTATTGTTTGTTAATTGGATTAGTCTTGCAAGTATTGCTTGCACTTACTTCCCTTTTTCGTCTCTCGTTTTTCTTAGTAAGAAGGCTTTGGAGGAATCCTTCTAAAAGTGTTTACTTGTTTTGATTGGGGTTTAAGGTGTGACCCAATGATCTGAAATCCACAAATCATATTAATTTGTTCGAACTGTTTATTCATTTTAATCCATATTAAATGATAATAATGTCGGACAAAGTGTTTGCGATACTCTGTGAAAGTGTAGCTCTAATTACTGCTTAAAAGTTGGAAGAGATTAAAGTGCGGAAAGTCGTGTACTTGTGGTTAGCTTTTGATTACTCCAACCAATAATTGTTGACTGCGTTCGCGTTCCAGACTTTGGAGTTCGAGATAAGTCTCAAATAAATTGTTTAGTTTTATTTCAAACTAAATAAATCACAAAAATATACGTTTTTGTGCCAAATTCATGTTCGAAAATGTCCCTGACACTTGTCAGAATAATTGCCTTGGTTGTCCTTTTCTCAGGTATTTAATTTGTTTTGGCTTCTTTTATAATGATCTTGCTATTCAACATTGGTTTTCAAAAAATGAATTTATATTTTTAATTTAAACTTAACTAACAAAGCAGTGAACCCTTTATCTAATGAATTGCTTCAGCTTTAGGTTTAAAACAATGCTTTTGAACTTATTTTGTGAATATTTTTCATCTGATTTTCAGAATTTCATTTGATCTAAGTTTTTATCAAATTATTTGAATTAATATAAAACAGAGACGTATTTCGTTGGAATCATTCCCTTATATTTTCTCAACAAATGGTATAAAAGGCTGACTTCTGAAGACGTTGTCTACTCGATTGAGAGCACAGATGAGGAGAGATCATCCTCTCAGCCATCCCTCTCTTCTAATGCCATAATCCAAGTATTGCTTCAATTTGGTGGAGGAGTTCTATTTGCAACTGTTTTCACACATTTGATACCAGAAATCAAAGAAAGTTTTGATAAATATCTTCAAACAAATCAATCGATTTTCAAAAACACCGAATCCCAGCAAAAGTTTGCGGAAATACCATTCGTTGAGATCACTATTTGCGGCGGATTTTTCATTATATTCTTCATCGAAGAAGTGATGCATTTCTTTCTCAATCGATTCAACGAACACCAGAAAATTCATCACAATTGTTATAACAGGGATTTAATCGCCCGGTGCTCCAGTATTTGCTCAGAAAGTCATGAAACTCAAAACGAAACGAAGCCTTTTTCCAATGTTTACGTCAATTATGGGACAGACGTAAAAAGAATGGACAGATCTCCGAAACCAAACACTTCCAGAAGTATTTCGACAGTTTGTGTGACCACTGACTCCATTTCAAGTCTAACTCAAACCGAAAACAAGAGTAAAGAAAACAATCATTTGTTTCTATTGATGTTTTTTCGGGGTTTAGTCATTATATTTGCCTTTTCTGTTCACTCGATATTCGATGGACTGGCCATTGGACTACAGACCAAGATTTCCGACTTGTGGTCAATGTTTTTTGCTATATCTGTTCACAAACTGGTCATAGCATTTGTAGTGAGCATGCAACTCTTCGATCAGTCAAAAAGAATGCTTTTAGTGGCCATACATATGGCTCTCTTCTCAATCATGTCTCCATTGGGTATATTAATCGTTGTATTGACTGAAGATTCGCTTTTGGCAGAGGATTCTGAGGCCAATCCTGTGGTCATATTATTGACATCGATAGCGACGGGAACCCTATTGTATATAATATTTTATGAAATCCTTCAGAAGGACCGCTGCGAACGCATTTCAGGATTTGTTCAGTTCTTATCAATTTTGGTCGGTTTCGGAGTTATGTTAACCATTAATATCTTGATCTCAGTCTAAATACTTCAATAAATGGAATCGATGTCTAAATACTTATTTTTGTTATTTAATTCAATATTTTGAATATCAGTTGGTATTCAAGGATATGAGAGCAGAAAATTATGTTAAAGTGTTTTTTGTGCAATTAATTGGGTTATCGTTAGAAATGCATCGAAAAAAATGATGGAAAAAGATTTGAAACTCTGAGTGTTTTACTTATTAATAGAAGACATTTACTCCTAATGTTGAATAAACAATGATATAATTTTTTGATATTTACTTTCATATATGAGTTGATAATATTTGAGAGATAACTGAAATAATGGAAATAATTTTGCTTTCGTTTGGATTTTTTGTTTTGATAATAAAATCTATTTAAACAAGAATTGAATACATTTACCATTGAATAGATTCAGCAATTGTTGAGTTTACACAAAATGATTATATGACTACTGATTGGCTTCAATACAAACTAATAGTCAGAATAAATATTTGATTACATTATATACTCTTTAATAATAACTAAATATAATTAGTTTAACACTTCATTAGTGGTAATAATTTTATTATTCATTTGATTTTAGTTTACATTAAAATTGTAAGAAACAAATATTACAATCAATTAAACTTGAAATTAGAATAATGTATTGAACTTAACTTAATCAGAAATGAACCTGATCATTTTTCAATGGAATGACATGAGAAGTGGTTTCGAAGACTTAATTGAAGTGAGAAATGATTTATTATTACAACGAATGGAATGTTTAATAAATGTATAATTAATTGGTTTAAAAAACATTGAATAATACAAATGATTTGAAATTATTATACATTTTATGTGCAAATAATAATACATTATTTTATTGCTTTCGAATACCTTCACAATTAAGTTATGAAAATTATTATTCAAAGTAATGCTAAGAACCAATTCAGACAATAAATCAGATTTTTCTCAAAGGAAAGTCAATTACAATGCAATACATAACTGACAGCGATATCACAATTACCTCAACATTGGATTCCAGTTCTTTTAAGTGATTAGAAACTGATATCTTTTAAAATCTAATTGTACTAGGTTAGTTTGTTCTGATATATCTTCATTGTCAACGTTTTTGATAGTTTTCAATATTAAAACTGTGAAAAAGTTGAAATATTATAAATTGAACCTGGATACATTCATATAATTCTACATCAACTATAAATATATAATGTTTTGTGTAATAGCAAGGGCAATTTCCATTCCTTAAATAAATCGCTATCGAAAAGATAGAAAAGCATTGGAATTAGTTTTTCTTTGAGTCAAACGAAAGTAGATTTCGTCGGATGTGTTGAGACTGAGATTTATTATAAACTTGCAATTGAGACAAATGAGCGCTCATTCAATCGGATACACAATTAGTCAACAGTTAGCTGACAGTCAATGATATGAAAACATTGACTCAATTCAAACAAAAGTACATTAATTTCTTCCTTCAATTCGACATTTCTTTGTTTGTGAGTAAAAAAGGAAATAAATTAAAATTTTGGCCTAAATTTTGTTCGAAGAAATCGATTGGAGCCTAAGTTTCAGGTTTGCAGGACTGACAGCACTGGTGTCTGTAGTGCTCTATCCGACACATATTCATCGATTTGGCTAAACTGCAGTGTTTTGATGTGTCCTCACATTTCTCTATTCATTGGAATTCAATCAAAGAGAGAATAAGTTGTGAGTCAGTTGTGAGTCAACCCTAGTTGTGACTAAAACTTACTTTGACTGCAGGTCTGATTAGTACAGGTTTTCAACACTTCGGGTCTGTGTTTGTGTTGGCAGACATCCCCGGCTGGAATCACTGAATTCATCCAAACACACTGAATCACTCGCGATTGGACCCCTTCCTCTCCACAGTTAGCATTGCACTGGTAAAATATTTTAAATATTATTATATGGAAGAGCGCTCAAAAGAGACCAAGTTCAATTGTGTTCAATTGGCTCTGAATTTTGTTAATCGAAAGCTTGAATTCCTGTTCTAATAATGTTTGTTATTCTGAGCAATCATTCAATCAAATTATGTTTTCTTTTGATCTCAAGTTTTCTAATTTGTTTGAGAGATAATCAAAACTAATACTGAATTCTCATAAGTGATAGGAATGGCATTTGTTAGGAATTACTAACTTGAGTCCAGTCCCCAGTAATCCAAACGCCTTCACATAAATCATTAACGCATTGCTTTTGAGCGATTGGTTTCTGTAGTGAATGACAGTCCCTATTATCCAAAAGCGTTCCATTATTCACAACACATCTGACTTCTCTGCTCTGAACACCAATTCTCAACTCTAAGCACTGATCGCACTGTAAATCATAGATATTATAGTCATTCAAATCAATTATTAAAATAACAATTAAAAGACAAAAAGATTTGGCCTTACTTTAGACCACTGACCCGTTTGCCAAAGTGGACACTCATTTTGACCACAATTGCGAATAGTTTCTGGAGCTTCGAGTCCAGCGTCGATACAAAATGAGTTGTCTATTGTTTTTGAAATATTCCCAAAGAGTACATAGCATTGAGTGGCCCTCACCTCAAATAAACAATAATTAATTATATAATTAATACACAATTCTATTAAACTTGTATCAAAAATACCTGATATCCAGAGGCACCACATGAGACCGTACAGGTCGACCACTCTGTGGTCATCCAATTGAACTTTAAGTCCTTTGAATTGTCATCACTGGAGAGCATGGAATCAGTGAAAAGGTGTTCGCCATTTATCAGATCTTTTGTTTGATTATTAGCCCTGAATTGGGAGTCATTTGGAAAGTCTTCCAAATTATTAGTTTTTGATTTGCTTTGTTTTGTCAGAAGATTTTTCAATTGTGAGACAGAATCGTCTTTCTTGTGGTCTCCCCTAAACATCTCCTCTGAATTTTGCTCAACAGCTCTATTCTCAAGTTCTTTGTCATTCGCAATGTCCTGATCAGAGAGTTCTTTATTCTGTCCATAATTCACTTCGAAAGTATCCATTTGTTTATCAATGTTTTTGACCGGAGATTCAGCTGAAAAGTCTTCATTAAGAGTGGAATCTTTGAGGTGATCCTGAAGAGGACGTCGATTGGTTCGCTTTGGCTTTACTCTAATCAATGTGTGTTTCACTTCAAAGGTGTCCTTATTTTCTGATAATCCATGACTTCTATCACTTTTCTCTTCGGATTCAATGATGACTTTTCCGAAATCATGACTATTTATACCGATCTTTGAGGGAATGTGTGTTCTTTCAACTGTCTTATCCTCATTAGATTCAGACATATGTCTTATCTGAAGATTAATTTTATGGTAAGTCTTGTTATCAGAAGTGCAGGAATAGAGACCAGAATCGGAAAGCTCTACATTTTTAATGCGGAGAACATTTTTTGTCGTCATTTTCACTCTTTTATTGAAAACAATATTTTCATTGTTTTTAAGCCACTGAATGTTGTCTGAGAGTCTATCTGTCTTACGTCGAGGACATCGCAGTCTAAGAATGGTTCCGGTGATGACAATGGCCTCTCCATTCACTTTCAACGATAACCTTTTCTTTGAATCTTTTTGAATAAACACATTTTCGTCGATATTATTCGACTCTTTGTTTTGTTTTGAGTGATGAATAACTTTTCTCAACTCTAACATTGGATTTCGACACTGTTTTGTATTACAACTCTTTATCGCTTTCGGTCTCTTTTTGGGACACTTCGAAACGGACTGACCCACCACTTGTCCAAAAGCCAATTCTATTGAGAAAATCCGTTAATTTTGGGATCAATTACTTGAATTGTGATATTAATACCTCTAAAACATCTTAATTTTCTGGTCTTTACTCCTCCGCCACAACTTCGAGAGCACTGAATAAATGACTTCAAGATTTAAAACATTTAAATGTGATTTGAGTTCAAACCTGAGTCCAATGTTCGGGTTTCCAATATGGCGGACAATCAAAGACATTACAGAATTGTTTAGTCCTGGGCTTTTGCTCTAGACACTGATGATCAGGGACGATTATAGTGTTGGCTGTGCCTCGCGTTACTTCGTGTACACAATTGACTTCACGAGTTAGGACTCCACTCCCACACGATTTAGAACAGGAGTTATATTCGGTTACATTCCATCTGAAAGTGTTATTCAATAACTGTTTTAAAACTTGTTATTAATGTTTGATTTGAAAATTAGTACCGCGGAGGACAAGGGTTGTCATTGCAGGTCCGGGTGAAAGAGTCCGGTTTCTTATTGATGTCACACAGATATGGATTCACAACTGAATGGTCGGTGTCTTTCACGCAGAGAATAATCGATTCCTGAGTGCCTAAAGAGTTTGGGTTTGAAACAAGAATTGCTTTGAATTGTGTGTTAATTACCCCCTAAACAACTGGCAGTACAGGCCGTAAATCCGGCGCTTTTCCAGAAATATTTTAATTCGAATCCAATCTTCGAGAGCGGAATCATTTTATTTGACGGCTTTTCGACACCGCTTTTAATTATCTCATTTTCGTTGTCCTCGTCGTCCATATCTTCGTCGTCGTCGTCCTCTTCTGGGTCTTCGTCTTTAATGAGATCGCATTCATTAATAATACAAAACTCAATCTCCGAAGGTTTAGGTCCCGGGCATTGATGGTCCAAAAGTCGAGCCACAGTTTTTGAAAACTGAAGAAATATCTTGCACTCAACGGTTCGCTTTTTGATGCCTTTACCACAGGAAGCACTACATGAGGACCACTCGCCCACTATGAAACTGGAGGCGGATCTCATTATAGAATACAATTTAATAATCTATTTATTAAATGATTACTTCGGTTCCGTCGATATCGAAGGCTTTGTACTCTTCTGAAACCACTTTAGATGGAGGGGAGGGTCGGGAGAGTCTTCCTGTGAGTTCTCATTTGAAACTAAACGAGAAAATAATTATTTCAAATAACATGAATTAATTCACTCTTTTCTTGAATTAATTTTAAATTTATATCAAAACGGATTCAAACTATAATTTGAGTGAAAGAAAAGTTAGAAATAAATTTCAAGTTCTTTGCGTTGACTTTACTTTTGAGCTCTTAATCTAAAACTTAATGTTTTGGAACTTTCACTGAAATCCATTTGAGAAGAAAAACTCAAAATTTGTGGTCATTTGGATACTCACTAAAAGGATCGCTCAGACAATGAACATCAGTGGAACAGCTCTGCCTCTCCTCGGGTTTGGTCTCATTTGTGCACTCATTGCTACAAAATTGTAAACAAAATTCAATTAATAATTATTGATTGAGAATCTAAACCGATTGAAATGCTCTAAAAATGAAACTGAAAGATTGGAGTAGCATGATCAATTGATAGCATCAAATTATTGCCCTTTGCTTTCCTTTAATTGATTTGATTAATTAAGAGCGATGTCGGGACAGTTGGCTATATTAGTCAACATTAATATTATTTTTATGTAAATATTTTGAAGTACTCAACAAAATTCAATTAATAAGAATTAATAACAAAACTGAATAAAAGTGGAAAATATTGATATGATTTGTGATAACGACTAATGTTTGGAAAATTATTAGAAAACAAATGTTTTTTGTATAGTTTTTGGACAATAAAGAGAAACAATGACATAATGCTCAACACTTATCGAAGTTTTGTCATAAATGATCTAGATTGATCCTGTTCAAATTGATTGTCAATTGATTTTTTGAACAAATATTGAGAGTCTTTGAAATGAAAGGCAAACAAAACTTCGATTTAGACTCTCTTTGGTCTGAAATGTTTTTATCGAATCTTCAGATAAAGAGCTTTTGACTCAAATTTTGATAATTTATTGTCCGCTCAGTCTTTCATCAAAACATCTGAAAGTTATAAAAGACTCGAACCTATAGAGTCCGCGAACGTCTCGACAAACGACAGCTCGAGTTTGATATCCAGTACCACAAGTGGCCGAACACTACGATTGCAAAACGAGAGTACAATAAATGATAAGCCAAACAATTTCGATAAGGAGTCGATGAATACTTACTGAAGACCAAACACCTTCGAACCATTGCGGGCACTCCTGTGTCTTACATGACTTTTCAGTTATAGGCCTTTGTTTCGGGCACTCACTATCAGAAACCTTAATTCGAGTGCCATTAACCATATCCTGAACACAATAGACATCTCTATTCTGTTTGCCTCCACCACAGCGCTGAGTGCAGGCACTCCACGACTCTATAATCCAACTGATTTCCAAATTTTTATTTAAATTTTATGATTTAATAGTTTTAAAACTTTTAATAGAAAAATGAGATTTGGAAGGGCTTACAAAGGCGGACACGAATGTGTATTACACTCATTGATGTGGGGGCGCGGACGCAGAGAGGGCTCGCACAGGATCTCATCGACCTGTTCCTGTGCCTCTTTATCGATACAAATCGGATGTGACATTTGATAGCCTAAAATAAATAATTTGTTTTCGATAAGATTTCTTTGGATTTGTTGTGACAGACATTTCGATGATATGTCTCTCGGATTGGATTCGAAACAAAGAAATAACAAATGAATCTGACAAAAGTCTCCTGATATTAGTAACATGCTAAATTCAATTTTCAATCTGTCTCTCATTTTTTATTCAAGATTTTCAGCCTTTGGTTAGGGATACCAAAAAAGGAAAGTTAGTTAAGAGGATTACAATCGGGAATTCCTAACACAATGACTGTGAGGAATGTTTTTCACTCAGAATTAATTATTCTTAAAACTGAAGCCAATGTTAGTAATCATTGAAAATGAATGAACTGATTAATTGTATTTAGTTTTCACTTACGGCCAAAATCATTAGACAACTATTTATTAAATGTTAAGCTCTTTTCACTCTTAATATTAATTTTAATGAAATTTCATAGTTTTCAAAGAAAACCAAACTTTTTTTTCGTTGCATTTTTTCCAGCAAAATGTTGAATGAAATGGTGAAAAATGAATTCACTGCTATTGAAGTTAATGGTATAAAACCAAAGAACTCATATTAATATTGCGCCACTGGTTCTCAACAATTTTGATAATCAGAAGGGATAGCATTAGTCGAGAGATCGTTTACACTCTTAGACTAGATTTGGGTTTTGTTGGCACTCATCGGACCAAAAATAGACACAAATCAAGACTAACACAAATGATCGCCAAAAGAGGGGAAACTCTAAATGACTTTGATTTTGATAAATATTTTTATAGTTTACTCATTTCAAGAGAAAAAAAAACAAATTGTTTAATGATCTAAAATACAGTTACTCTGAGCAAAGAAATCTCTTTTGAAATATTTTAAAATAAATCAATTTCTGATCGAATCGAGTGTTAGATAAGTGAAGAACAGACTATAAATTTAGTTTTCGGTTAAGCTGTAGATATTTTTTACAATTCGTGGTCTATTACCTCTACCACACGATACAGAACAGGGAGAATAATTAGTCTGAGTCCATATATATGTGGGCCGACTACATGAGGAGCCGTCTCCACCACAAACGCCACATCCATCAATTTTATTATCCGATCCCAATTGCAAATCGCATCCAACGGACTGCAACACAAGTGAAGAGAGTTATCACATTTTCTTCATTCCGGTTATACTTCTTTATTGTCTCAGAGATCAAAAATAAGATCACAACTATCTTACCAGACATTTGCCGGCGACGCACATATCTAGAGAGCCCTCTCGACATCGGGTGCCGTCCTCTGCTCGGGGGGCCATTTTGGCCACGAAATTGAAAATCTTTGATTTACAGGTCAGAGCGCACGGATCTAATGGGTCTCTATATGGGAGCCACTGATAAAGTCTTCCTCTGTATGGCTTACTATTATAGTTGGCGCACTGCACACCACGAAAATCAATATAAACCGGACAGGGCTTTCCGATGATAAAAGGAAAAGTGTTGTAAAATATCAGTTTATTAATCTTGAAAAATGTTTAATGAGTTTTATGCCTGACCTGCATATTACAGATTTTATATCTTTCGGCGCTGCCATCAGTGCACCCCTTCTTGTCATTACATTTCCTGAGTGAAAAACTTATGCCTTCGTCACAACTCCTATCAATATTTTGAAGGAATAATTAGAATCTGAAGATAAAACAGAAATAACTCAGAAAAAAAGAATTGTGTAACTGTGCTGACCGGGAACAGGGGGACCACTCACTCCACTGAGACCAACCGATTTCCAAATCGGATGTTTTAATCTAATGTCAAAAAACAATCGGATTATTGGAAAGAATTGAGTTTTGAGTTGTTTTAAGCGATCATTCATTCACTGGTCTGAGATATCAAATAATCAATTTTATGTCAATTAGTTTTGTTCTCAATTTTCTTCAAAAGGAAGAAAAATGACGATTCGTTTAGTGATAAAATCAATACTGTTTTACTGTTTATGGTGAGCACAAGTCATCAATCACTGGAAGACAGAAAATCTTAACTAAAAGCCCGAAATTGCATAAGTAATGGCTTTCAGACTAAATCTTGGTCTTAATTTTTTATAGTTTTGATTTGTTATCAAAATTTTTAATCTAATTCTGGTGTCGTTGACAGAGAAGAAGGCTTTAGGGCTTCGCTCGGAATAATTTGTATGTAAGAGACTCCGAGTCTTTCACTCGAAATAATCGAATCTTTGTATGCAATCAAATCACTTGTATTTCTCAAACTTTCAACAAATGTGTTAAAGATTTTTCAATTTTCAAAATAACGAATCGAAATGTTTTGCTTTTCGTTGGATTTGATGCAAACTTTTAAACAGAATAAGTGGAAAGTTATATATACCGTGACATAAGTTACGGCAAACACATTGATAACAGGTCTACACTTTTCTAATACTATTGACTTCAGGGCTTTGAATCCCAGCTATGAATCCGATATACTTTTTGTGTAAATAACAAAAAACGAGACACATTTCGGGCTTTTCTAGCAATAGATGTGAAGATTGATCAGAAATCAAATTAAATGTGACACAAATGAACATTTCGGACGATTTAAATTCCTTTTTAGCCATTTCTCAGAATTTTAAATAAGAAATTCAATTAATAGCATTTGATAGCAAAGAGACTCAATTCAAGGCTGAGCCCAAAATTTTCTATATTTTAGATAAAGACAAATATTTTCCATTTGAGTATAATTTGATTTTCCGAGACATTTGTCGACTGAATCATAGCTCTGAAAATTATACATTTCTATGATTATACCAATCCTTCAAATAATTCTCTGAATTCAAAATACGTAATAAAACAAAACAAAAGACGACTTAATATCAGTGAATATTAGCAGAAAGTATTGTCTAATGTTTGAGTCATACACCAACTAAATTAACATGCTCATTTATAAATTAAAGTAGTAATAGTCAAACCATTCTATGAATTGCTTAAAGTCTCCAATTCTTAAATTTTAGGACTGAAGTCAGTTTTAAATCTAATTTAAGTGTTTTTTTTTCTTCAAGAAATTAAAATTTAATTTATTGATTGAAAACTAATTATGTAATTATTTGTCATAAATTTTTCAGAAACGATAAAATTCCTTAATTAATGTTTAAACCTATAAATTATATATAAACTGAATTAACAGAAGTGTTAATTACATTTAGGATAAACTCCTTTTGTTAGATACTTTGAAAGTCAAGTGTAAAAGAAAGGTACTAGTGCAATTAATTGAATTCCTTAGAGAATCGTTTGATATATAATTTATTTAGAAGACATTAATCAGGAAAAGTCACGAAAAAACTAATTCCGCAAAAAAAAAATCTTTGCATCGATTGTTTGGATATTTTTATTTGATTTTCAAAGTTTGGCCATAAATTTGGGCCAAAATATTATTAAATTGTTCATTAGATGCAAAGCGTCTGAGGGCTGTCCAAAAACCGCGGAGAGCTGTCTATTGTTTGATTTATGAGCAAGCTAAATCACTCCAATCTAATTGGTTTGATTTGTAACATTGAGCAGAACATAAGGGGACAAAAAAGTGGATAATTTCCGAACCAATTATAAAAACAGAATACAATTTGAGTCACGACTAAAACAGAAGTAATTTATTGGCTTATTATTTGAATAACTTTTCGCTAATGAATGAAATTATTTATTTGGAAATCATTTTGTTTATCAACTATTGGTTTCCACGAATTTGATTTCCAAAAGAATCAAATTAATGATTAGATCTTAATTTGGTTGTGAAGGACATTATCCAAAAGCAAAATATAATTTGAGACAATTTTCTGACTTAATAACAATATTATAGAGTATTTAAGATTTTAAAATATGTTTACCGAATAAATAATTGAATATTAGAGAGAAATTCAATTTGAAAAAAGCAAATAATTACTCAATTAATTCAGTTTTCAATTGGTTTTGCATTCCTTGTGTTCAGACTTTTGAGGCTCAGAGTTAACGAACGATTATAGGAATAAAATATATTTTTATGGCCAATAAATTTTCATTTCAAACCCCCACTCATATTATCAGAATAGTCGGTGCTATGGGTTTGGCTTTGATTTTGGTTGAAAATATCAAAACATTTATTACAAAGAAGTCGTTATAATAAAAGTTAGATTCAAAGTCGGACGGAATTCTGTGGATTGTGTCCGACTATTTTCATCATAAATTTCAAACATTTTTGAATTATTGTGTCGTTTAAAACAATTCGTATTTAGAGAACACATCACTGCTTCCAATTCACTCTCTTTTCTTGTATTCAAATATTTTGTTCAAAATTATTCTGTTCTAAACTTAATCACAAAAATAGATTCTCTTATTTTACTCAAACATAAAATTAGAAACTTTTTAATAATTGAAACTCACTTTTGGTTTGAGGTCAGTCTCTATGATCTCGTCTTCGGTTTCATTTTGATGAGAAAAGTTTGGAATCTGTTCATCAAAAAGAGATGACTGATCTTTGTTTCCATAAACACATCCACTGATCAGAAGCACTGCCTATAATTGAAATATTTGATTATGAATTTTGATGGGAATTAAACCAATTAATGAGTTAAGGATTACAACTATTTGAAGCACTTGAACAGTAATGCCTCCAATGGAAGCCATCGTTAAGAAATGTTTTCGCAGTTTATTCTCAAATCGACTGACGGTGAGCACCAGTGTTGCCAAGAGCAGATAACACCTCTAATAATTCAAAGTCTGTATTTTCACACCATTCACAAATAGTTTTAGACATTTCATGGCACAGACTCTTCTCAGGGATCGACTAAAGTTCAGACAGTTTGCAAAACGAGTTGGACTCACAGTTTCGAGGATTGGACGCAAGTGTTCAGCGAATTCCGAGTTTCGTTAAATAGAGAGATACCCCAAAAATGCAAAATTGTTTGCATTAATTATCAAAAATATGCGCCAAAAAGACAAACATTGGGGAAAATCTTCGCACAAAACATTTGAACTCAAAGAGAGCCGATTTTCATATAAATAACTAATAAATAAGAGTCACTTAATTTCCATTTCGAACATCGCTTCGTGTTTTCACTCAAATTCACTAAAATTTAATGAATTATTTATTTGAAAAAATGCAAAAATGTGTCTCAAGTGTTGAGGACTCAATCGATTCCTCACTATTCGAGAATCGACTCAATATTTGTGGCTCTTCTTAGGCACAGAATTTTAAATAATTGATTCGTAGAAATCACTTTTTAGTAGTTTTGTCGCAAATAATTCATACATTTTGAGGAATTAATGACCACTGACTGCAGTGATCGCCCAAAAAAGCTTTGGGAAGCGTTTCTCAACTTTTTTAACGGAGATAATAGAAAGGCATCCCATCCTCTTTTGAAGGGCCTATGCCTACAACACATGTATTTATTGAGTCAATAGCAAAGGTCCGGATACAAGAGAGAGCTCACCCCACGCACTCGCAGTGCGGGTGTTTGCAGTCCTGATTAAATTGTAGGCAATTCTAAAGGCATTCTTTTACACAAATTGCATGAATAGCGGCTACTTTTCCTATGAGAGGTAAGAACTTTAGTTTCTATTCAATTGCTGGCAATACCTGTCATTATTGTAGAGGAGGTTCGCCTCAAATAAATATTTTCTCATACAATAAATTTCTATGAAGTATAAACTGAAACAACTATTAGTTTCTCAAAAATAGCTATTATTTTGACTTAATTTTACATTTTCTTACATCTAAACAATATTTACTCAAAGCTCAGACATAATTCTCAGAATTTGTCTCAATTCGCCTTTTTATCAAAGCAAAGGAATTGAGTACAATTATTCTTGGTCTCTTTGTTTGAATGAGTCATCATTGGATAAATATCGACAATTCAATGAAAATATTTTCAATTCAATTCATATTCAGTGCTAACTTCATATTCAGTTCAGAAGGGAACTGAAAATTTCAAAAATTACTCGTTTTTCGTGTTTTCTATGAAAAATGTATTCAAAAATGAACGAAAAACATAAGAATAACGAACTAAAGCCATATTAAGTAAAATCATTTGGGATTAAAACTCGTCAGTCTTTTTATGTTATTCTGTATGAAATGAAACCCAATATTCTTTACTTAACAATAACTTATTCTTAAGGCTCTTCCCTAATGTTGTCTTCAAATTCAAGGATAATATTATTTCATTTCACTTCAGAACAATATTATAACAAATTACAAGACTTTTCAAATGAAATATTTTTTTACAACACTTTCTTTCATATATTCTTTGATTTATTTTCGAATTATTTATATCCTATTAAACGACAATTTTCCTGATTCTCCACATTTTAGTGAATGACCTCTCGATTGATAAATGAATAAAAAAAGAAAAGTCATTCTTGGATTCAGCAATTTTAAAGTTGGTCAGAACATAAATCGATGGATTGTCCTGGTTCTCTTTCTTTGTCTTTCTTTTTGCTTAAATTTGAGAACTCAAAAGTGAATTATGAAACGAAAATTCGTATGGATTTCAGAATATTTTTAGATTCTGTTTGAGAGCTCACAATATCTCATAAATCAAACAAAAAATAAAATAAAAGTTCCGATGGATTCATAACTACTCTCTTTTAACTCAAATCCAGACGAAAATATAAAAATCGGTTCTTTATTTCAGACTATGTTTGGGTCATTAGAAACATTTTCACTAAAGTCAGTGCTGTCGACACCGTTTGTGCAGACAATCAATCTTTAGAGCGACTCATATAATACAAAACAAAACGTTTTTATCTCATATCTCGTGTTTGATAACCGACTCCTCTCTAAGAATCGTAATTTAATTCATTTCAATTTTGAGAGAAATAACCTTTTATTCAATCTTTTGGCCATTAATTGTCATCTCTTCTAAATTTACACAAAAATAATTTCTCTTTTCTTTTCTTTCCTTTTTGTTGAAAAAAAACAAAACTTCGAGAAACAGAAAAATTCAATTTATTTTTTGTGTCTCTCAAGTAATTAAAGACAATTAAATTTGCGTAAAAATCTAAGTAATTTGCAAACAATTTAAAAACACAATAAATTACTCCAAGTATTTGACATTTAGATCGTCAAAGAATGTGAAAGTAAAGTGTATTTCACTTATATTTTTGAGAATATGATACGGAAACAGTTGATGAGATTTATTGTAATTGCCTTTTGTTAGGAATATTTATTTGCCTGAAGTGTGAACTCAAATCGATTAAAATATCGTTGATTTTTGTTTATCAAAACAGAAACCAAACGGTATTTCATAACTATTTTTAAGTTATTTTTCTAATATTAAAGATGAAGCGCTTTCGACACTCACCTGTGCTGAGCGCTGTTTAGTGTAGATAATCAAACATTTATTTTATTTATCATGATAATTTAAGTTATTCGTTAAATCAGTTTTCAACCAAATTAAAAGTAAACAATGGTTTTGAAGAATAGGTCCGAAAATAATTTGTGATAGAAGTTGAAAAACAAGAGGAAAACCCATTATTTGGTTCATCACTTAATTAGTGAACTCCTATACTCTATAACCTAATTATTTTGAACATAAATAAAATTTTAATTAATTTTGATGTTATGTCAGAGCTTTTAATCCTTAACTCATTTGGTTTTATTCTAATTAAAAATTGATAATTAAATATCTCAATTATGGCTTCAGATCAGAGGATGTATTGATGGGAGGGAAGGTCAGTCCTTTTTTTGGTGACATCAAAATCAAACCAAAGACGAAATCATAGAGAATGACTTCAAACCTCAAACCAATAGTGAGTTTTGAGTCTGTTTTAAATGTTTTAAATTAATTATTGAATTAAAATTTGTGTTGGAATTCAAGCGAATATAAGTTGTAGTCTAAATGATGTGGGAGTGGAGCCAATTGTGTGGACGAACTAACGCGAGGGACAGACAACAGACAACACTATTATTTCATTACATTTGAATTTAAAACCAATTAAATGAGTTTTCAAATACTTTTAGTAGAAGACTATCAGAAACTAAAAAACCTGTCAGACTTATGAGAGGGCGGTTCACAGCTATGGCATTAATTTTCGGCATATCCTCAAAAAGTATGTAAAATCTTTAGAGAGAAACTTATTATTCAATTCAACGAATATTTTATTGAATTATTAGATTTTTGCCTCAACTCATTACAGAACTCAGGTATCCTTCAAATACAATCAGAATATTTTCTTCATCGATAAGTCCATTGAGTTTAGAATCAAATCTGAATTTCTTAAGAGATTTACTCAAACTTATAGAATATATAAGTTATATATAGATTACAACTCTATTAATAAAATCCAATTCATAGTTAAGTTGAATGAAATGACAGTATTTTATAAATAAGTTAAGTATTGATTGAATGAATTCTTTGGCCAAAACTCATATCATTTTCACGAATAATTGTGAATAAAATAAGTATTGGTTTTAGAGATGTTTTCAACTCAATTATACTTCAAATGAGAAGCGAATAAAGTATTTATTATCGTTTAAGATTCAGTCAGTTTATGGACAGATCCAAAGGAAAGCACTCAAATGCTGAGCGGAATCGGATACTTGTGCACGAACTCAATCGACTCAATCCAACCGACAAACAACTGAAGAGCACTAATGTTCTAATCCTTAGCCAACATTTCAGATCATATTCATCAAAGACTTGCGTCAAATCCAGCCCTTCTCTAAATACCATATTTCTATTCCTTTCATAATTGACATTATTTTCATTTATTTGGCCGAAAGATTAAAATATTTATATTCAAAAACTGTTTTTATTATTTGAACAAAAAACATGAAACGATTATAAGGAAAGCCTATAAAAACAGTATTTCCTCACTTTAAACATCATTTATTTGCCAAAAAGACTTTCAGCAAATCATCGCTTTATATAAGTCAAGAATAAAAGTGATTAATAAAAAGGACTCTAAAATAAATATTTTTTGTGGTCTTTAAAAAGTTATAAAAATGTTTTATAATTATTTTCACATAATTTGAAATTCTTTAAGATTTTCTCGTATAATATCGAAGAGAAATAATGGATGAAATGCTTCCCTCAATGAATTGGTGTCACATTTTTGCCTAATTTGTGGCCAACTCAAGAGTCAGTAGTTTGTGTCACAGAAAGCGTGAAAAATGAGACAAATTGGTGGGAAATACGCCTAATTCTCATTAATAAGTTTTGTTTACCCCAAACACCAATAGTTTTGGTTTACGATTATTAGTGAACCCAAACAAACAAAAGTCAAAAAATAGTTTTCGACCAATAAATTACTGATAAGAGTTTTGGTGGTCTTGGCTTCAAATTTGCGGAAAGCTTTTCAAAGTAACACAACTTCACAAAACCCGACGCTTGAAATATTCACAATAGAGTAACGACTGGTAATTGGGATCAAATCTTAACAACAAATACTGGTTTGTGTAGACATTGATGAAAGACTCGGTTAGAAAGATGTGAATTAAGTTCGGATATTCTCATAAAACACGTGTTGTTTTCCCACAGAATTATTAGACAATAGAGAAAAAGAGGGAATAAAATGCAAACAAATGTCTTATTAAGTTCAGCACAGATGCAAACCACTGGAAACCATACACTCCTCACAACATGTTCTCAAATCCTTAACAGATATGTATTTTGAATAAAAATGAAATCCAAGATATTCTCAAAAAACAGCATATCTTTAGATATTTTTAGATTCCCTATTGATTAGAGTTAGGAATAAGTCGACTGATCCCTCTCTCATCCTTATTGTCGGTCAATCAATGCTCTGTTAGGCATGACTTAAGGCACAGCACTGACCGCATCTAAACACTAGACTAAACTCTCAAAGTCCGACATTTGTCTCTTTCAAGATTTGTCTCAAATGACAAATAAATGATGCCTTAAATCAGGTCTTCTATCGATTGGCGATCTCTTCCTTCAAATTTCATTAATTATTAAAATCAATTAAATAGACGAAAATTGAATGAATCTATTAATCACTTAATTTGCATAAAATGACAGATTGTAAGAGAATTTCAGTCTATTATTTACCGCTAATTTTGAGCAAAGATTAGGAGCTCAGCACATAAACAGCAACTAACAGATGGACAGATAAACTGTTAAAAACAAATTTGAATCTAAAGACCAAAAATGAGAGAAAATGTGAGATTCAGCCGAAGATAAATCGAATTTTGGTTAAATGTTTTAAAAACAAAAGTTTGAACAGAAATGCAAAGCAATCGCACGAAAGCCTTAGTTGTCATACAAAACATTTCGTGAGAGAAATAAATAGAAAAATACTTCACTTGAATAAAACATATTATAATTTGTGGGAAATTCTGAACCGAAGAGAAATTTTGATAAAATAAAAATAATATTCTTTTCAGAAGTATTTTGAATTATTTTTTATATGAAACCTAAATGTGTCTAGACACTTTACAATCAAACGTTCTTCAATATTCTATTCGTGTTTCTCCAAGTAATTTAGGCTTTTCAAATTTAACAGGAAAAGTAATCCAGCTCATTAGTCAGATTAGGCAGGTTTTCAATATTTCTTTTGTCATTATTTCTGGAATATTAATCGTGAACAAAGTAAATTTAAAATTTTAATAAAGGTTGACTGGCTAATTAAAAGTTTCAAGGTTCTGCAATTGATTTAAGCTATTTCAATTTATTCTAACTGTTTAAGCGTAGTCTTTCCTCTGAAGATTCCGAACCATTTTATTATGTTTTGAAAAGACTTTTTCAACAAATAAGGGATAAGAAGTTAAGAAATGAAAGATGAGTTTAAAACTACTTATTTATTCACTCATTTTTCAATATTTTCAGAATAAATGACTGAATAAAAAGGTTTCTTCAAAAATAATTATTATTAAAACACATTCTTTGTATCAAAACTTTAATCTCAAAAATTCATTAATTTCTGTCTTCAGACAATTCAATGACAATGGAAGAGGTGTTGGATCTGATTAAATGTTTTTCCATTCATTTATATTCTTATGAAAAACAATTTAATGAAAAGATGTGTGAAATATGATTTTGTTAACACTTTTTGCATCAAAAGTCGAGAAATCCTTTCAGTTGTGTTTGATTTTCAGAGAAAACTTCTATTTGAGTATTACTTCAATTCAAATGTAAAGTTAAGCCTTAAGTGGAGTAACCGATAGGATGTTCTCCAATATATGTCACAATCAAATAGAATATAAGAAGAATCGAAATTCATGGCAATCGAAGAACTGTTGCCAGAAAGGGATCATTTCTCGTACAGAATCTGTGCGACTGGAAGGCGCCTGAATTACAACTACTTGAATGGCACAGAATTGGAGCGTTTAGTTATTTGTTAGACTTTTGTTAGTGGAGTCACTATTAATGCAGACAAGCATTTCCTCAATCAATAAATGCAGTGAATTTTGCGCCGCTCTTCGCACAACTCCATCAGACCAGAGCTGAGCACTGCCATTAAGTTTCCCGATATTGTCTTACGAATAAATCTCTAAAATGTCACCAAATCTCACACTTTATTCCTATTATTCAATATTCAAATTCCGTAGACATTAAAGCAAATGAATTACGGGAAACAAAATTGTTCTGAAACTCAAATTTTATTCGAGAATACAATTCAATTGATTTGTAAGCTATCAATACTTCAAAAATTAATTAAACTATAATTTTATTCTTTTCTTTTGGTTTAATAAAACTGAAAATATTGAAAACAAGCTATAAATTAGGGAAGAGAAGAATAATATTAAAATGTGATAGCTACTCATTGGCACTTATTAGTGATTACTCCAACTGTTTTAAAACAGAACTCATTTGTGAAACACAATAAAACGAATGCAATCAGTGCTTACACTTTGATTTAATCGAGGAAATGTCATTTTGATCAAAGTCTAACTGCAAATTATTGATTCATATTTTATTTTAATGACTTTTATATTTATTTTGAGAATCGTATGTCAAATGGGAATTAACGTCATTTAGAGCTCATTAGTTAAAACGTTAAGAGAAGAGGGTTCAAAATTCTGGTATCAAATCAAAAATTCCAAACTTATCCATTAGATTTTTGGAAAATTTTCATCTTGAATCAAAATTATGTTTTAAAGGAAATATGAGACTAAAACATCTTTTATTCTGTTGGAAATATTTGAAGTGGTGATCCTTGGGAACCCCCGTTCTCTATGATTCACACCTTTCTCAGAATTAATTTGCTTTTTATGTCATTTAAGGAAAATAATTAAGAAAAGGACGGTTTGATTGACTGCCGGATTCCAAAAGACTGCCAACGCTTTCAATTAGTGCCAGAATTACGACAATATTTATGATTTCATAACTCAAACATTGAAATACACTTCAAACGAGAATTTGAAGATTCAATTAAATATTCAAATGAATAATTCAATATCCGGAGTGTCGCCACATATATAGTGGAGATTTGGGCGCAGGTATGTGCAGATAAATTGGATGATAACTCATTTGCAAGTTTTGATTAATTATTGAACTTTAAAATGCATTAAAATGTAAATCACTGATAGCTTTTCAAATGAATATTATTCCTAAGATTTGATTTAATCGCAGCTTTTGAGGAGTGGAAAGAATTCTCATTAATTTGAAAAATGAAATATTGTTTACACTTTGAGCTAATTTTTCAAACATTTTCGCTAAAATTTCGTTCATTCGGTTGAAAACAAACTTCAGTTTTTGGGTAAAGAAAAATACTATTAATGAGAAGTGGCTTCACTTATATCAAGACTAGGGATGCACAACACGGGGGGAGTGACTTCATTCTGCTTTTTTACAAAAAAAAGTGCCTTGAAACAATCTGGAAAAGTGGTATTTTCGTCTTTTTTTAAATCTCGTCTCATCTAAACTCAATTAAACATTAATTAAGATAAGAAAAGACACAAATTTAGTCAAATGTAATATTTTGAAGCGAATATGCAAAATTAGCAGGTCCATTTCAACAAACAGTTGGATAGTTTTCATAACTATAGAATGGGAAGCCCTGATCCCCCCTAAAGTCAAAGTTGATATCACTGATGAAGATGTCTTCTGAAAGTAATAATCGTTGGGCCACTCCTTAACTTGAAGTATAGGAAAGTACTAATCTATATATGAGTTTAGAAAATTCCGTGAAATGCGTTACCTTTTATTCTCTGCTAATTATTTTACTAATTAGTAAATTCTATTAAAATGAGATAGATAAATGTTTACTCATTTTGAGCCAACAAAAAGTTCGAGATATGTATATCACAGCTTATACTCGAAACACATTCAATACTCAAATAATTTAAGGAAAAAATATAATTAATTTTCCTTTTTTAATAAAAATGTTTTAAGTAATGGACTTAAATATTAATTTAATAATTAATTAATTAAAAGTTGAATTTGTGTTCAAATGACTTGAAGAGTGTCTGAGTGAGTGACTGACTGGTGCTGACACCCATTGATGTCATCTCAAAGATATCACAAGTCACGTGATTACAATGTTTTTTAAACATTAATTTGACTTTAATTTTGTTGAAAATTCAAACATTTATTTAAATATTAATCAATAGAAAAATGAGTAAATTTCACACATTTTTGAAAAATGATTCTTCGAGTGACTCAGAAGAGGGAGAGTTGAGTGAAACCAACGATGAATTGGAGACAAAACAAGACATTGAATCAAAAGATACGAATTTGGACTCAAAATCACTGAAAGCCTCGAAATCGTTACAAATTGTGGACAAAATCGACGGCAAAAGAAATAATCGTTTCAGCATTTGGTCTGATCTTCTTCTCGAAGAAGATTTAAACAATTCGGTCAGTAATTCAATGGATATTAAAAAGCGGCGAAAAAGGAGAAAATTGGACCGAAATTGTGAGAACTACTCCTTTTGGACCAAAAGACAATCGGAAACCAATTCTGATCACAAATTAAGACAAAAAAGTATTGATTCCGATAATAAAGAGATAACTAAACGAAAAAAGAGAAACAAAAAGAAAAAGAGCGACAAAAACAAACCGATTGCACAGAATGTGGATATTGTCCTCGAAATGGCCAAAAAGCTGAACGAACCAAAAGTAGATCTCATGAGTCAGTTCCCAATACTCTCTTCAATTCAAAGAATGTCTAATCTTTTCCCTTAATTTATAGGACGAGTCTATCAGACAATTGGTGAACAGAAAACTTCAGAGTTATTGTCCGCCACTCTTGACATCGAGTCTGCCGGCGGTCTTATGACAGTCGACGGGAAACGGCGGCGAACTGCCGGCGGAGTCTTCTTTCAGTTACTCAAAAATGACGCCAATATTACCAAAGAAAGCGTTGATTTGATTTTCAGTAACGAACAGAAGAAACTGAATCCAAAGAAATTGAAGAAAAAGTCAAAACCAAAGGATTGTAAGTCTTTTTAGTCTTAATTTTCTTTCATTTGATTCTTAATAAAAATTGAATTTTGCTTTCAGTAAATAAAATCTCTTTAAATGAGAAAAGAGTCGACACTGAGTCGACTGAAAGCAGAAAAGAAGATCAAGTGATGGAATAGTAATTGAAATCTTCGATGAATAGGTTTTTATGAAAAGTTTATTAATTTTCAAAATATACAAAAAGTAATTCAGTTTATAATACAAATGATTTGTTGGAAAAAGTTATGAATAAATTAATATTTATATACAATATTTGAACCAACGATTGGCTTAAATGGTGGGACTTCTGTGGTTTCTATAATTATTGAAACCTCGGGTGCCATCCGGTCCTCGAGGAGTTCGGATGACTCCTACGCTTTGGAAAGTATTTATTATCTGCGGTTTAGTCCAAACTCTTTCGCTTTTATTATTAAAGGAAAGACCAGAAAATCTGTTGAAAATTCTGGACTCATCGCCAGAGGAATAACTTTTCGACTTTTGACGCGAAAAGAAACGCGGTTTCGAAATGTTATGGATGTCCAGAGAAATGTTGATTTCATTGCTCTGTTTATAAGAATTTTTGGAATAACTTCTTTCTCTGGACTCGAAATGTTTGGGACTTTCATTCGGTTTGAATGAAATTTTACTGAATTTGTTGGAACTCTTCATTGGGATCACTTGAATGGTGTTCCGCCACTCGATTCTAGCGCTTCGTTCCATACATTTGAGAGCTTTTTCGGCATCAGATTTGTTGTTATATTCGATGGTTGCGATCGTTTTGTTCGGTCCCTCCATTTGTTCCTCAATTCTCTTCAACAATGGCTGAGAAATGACTGAAGACGAGCCGCTCTTTACGATACGAATCAGTCCGATGTCTCCAAACTCTTGGAAGACTTTCGAGATATTGTTGATGTCATCGGTTCCGACGGAGAAGTTGTAGGCGATTATAGTTCGGGAATATTTGTCGCCATCGACTGTAGGCAAAGGAGTTTTGCGGCGAATCTTCGACTCGTGTTCATTGAGTTCCAATATCTTGGAACCGAATTTGATGGAATAGGCCACAACCTTCCAGTTCTTAGTCAAGGCTTTGACTTTCCTGAAAGACGCCAATAGTTTCAAACTAATGAATCCGTCTTTGTTTCGACGGATGTGTTTCAAAACGAATTCGTCTTTCTTTAAGTTCTCGTCACTGAAATACGACTCCACTTGAGTTACAATTTTCAGCATCAGTTCAGAGTCGGGCGCAATGAAGTCATTGTCCGAATCGACGCCCGAGTCTTTATCCAGTGAAATATTAACGCCTTTGTCGACATTGGACTCCATATCCGGTTCACTGCTTGAATCTGACTCTTCTTTACAGAAAGCAGTTTTTGGTTGACTGATGGACGGCATGTCTGACCCAAACGATGACTGTTTGAAACCCAAAATCGAAGGATTTCTCATTTCAGTGAATAGTTTTAACGACTTTTACTCAAAAGTTCTCAAACTTTAGAAATATTTCTAAGATTTCGGAAAATCTTTTTTAAACTGTGACTAAACATAAGAGAAATCATCTCTTTTTATACTAAACTCAATTAGAGATAAGAGTTATGTCTCATAATTATGACTATAAATCGAGTCATTCTATTGGATGGCTTTCCGTTCGCCTCTGCAATGGGTTTCCTTCAAAACATTTGATAAGATTTCAAATCACTTATTGTATACCAAATGAGAAATCGCTTTTAGGAGCAAAAAATTAGTCGAAAATATTTATTGAATTTCCAATAAAAACAAAACAAAGATTGAAATGATTTCCAAATCATTCGATAAAATATATTCTGTGCTCTTCTATGGCATCAAATCATTTCCAATATAAGTTTAAAAACATGTATATCAAAGTTGAGCGAACTCTCTATTTATTTATCAATAATTGTACCATGCTATTAATCATCACGTTGAAGAAGGTTCAAAGAATAATTGACTATAAATTGTAGATGTACCAAAACAAGCTAGTTTATGCTAGTCTATAAACAAGACTACTTTGAACTCATTGTTTTCAACTTTTTGTTTAATTATTCCTTTAATTTATGAGTGATTTCTGATTAATCCTGAAGTCAAGAATCGGATGAAGTAATAAAACTGATTATTGCCGAACATTTCGTAACAGTGTTTCCAAGAATAATATTTTTGTGATTAAAGCCATAAAATGATGCCTTCAATGAGCAAAGGCCTAATTTAGTGCCCACTCAGCACTGGAAGAGCCAAGAATTGTTTGTCTCTTCACATGTTTCTCTGTTTTCAATTCCAATAATCAGGAATAATCATAAATTAGAGTAAAAGTATGAGCCAAACAAGTTTCTTGCTGATTTATGTTGACCAAGATCAAACACTATTTTGTAAGAGTTATTATTTTGAGTTTAATTAGTGACAACACATACAACACGTGTACCAAACGATGGAGAGTTTTATAAGTCTTTTCTGGTTATCGTTAGTCAAAGAGTGAACACAACCAGAGATCGTCGACTAATAGGCAGCAGACGATCCGATATCAAATCATCCGATTCTTACGTAAATACTTATGAATTGGGAAGACATGTGATTATTTCAATCAATAGATTACGAAATTTTCAGAAGATATTGAAGTCATTTTGCCCTTCGATTCGATGCCGACTTTAGATTAGGGAAAATTATTTAGTCGGACGTCTGCTCTCAAATTTGATTCCTAGTAATTTACCAAGCTACTAACCATTAATAAGATTCCGGCCTATTATTTATTCTATTATTTCTCAGACAACAGATCAAACATAATATTAGTATTATTCTTAAGTAAATGCTTTTAAATAACGATTAAAATAAAAATAATATATAATATATAACTTATTAACGAGAAATTTAATATTTATTTGTCATATCTTTGACCCGGGTATCAAATTCTGGAGATTTTGCAGAAAATGATGAACTCGTGTTACAATGTCTGCACTTTTCAGACCAGACATCAAATAACGAGATTTTAAGAGTCGACGGAATTTTTTTTAAAAATGAATTTCTTCATAAAGTATATCAAATTTCGTTTCATTTAATAGAAGTCGAAACTAAATATTAAATTGAAATTAAATTCACAAAAAAAGTTGTGAATTACTAAAAAGCTCTGAGTTTTTGTCGTTTGTTTACAATCAAAGGATTGGAAACAATAGAAATATCAAAACTTTGAGAACAAAGACATAAGGAATTCATAGATATTGGGTTTGAACTTATATTCCAGAAGTCATATGAAATGTTGGAATTATTACTAATTTCTCGATTAATCAAAGAAAGGATTGATATCGAAGTCATATGGCTTTAGAATCTAAAGCTTAGATGAAAGTACACTCGAATTCATTTATTTGTTTGAAACTATTTTGTCTCTCAATTCTTATCATTTATTCTCTGAATTTGTTGGAAATAAAATATTGGAGTGAATGTGGTTTCGTATCCAACGATGCGTTGTCCCCATTATTACTGATTAAATAGTCTCACATTGTATTCAATGGTTTTGTGAGAAATTGACATTTTTTCCATTCATATGACATTATATCAGAATAACAATAATCGTTATAATGTCTGATAATTTATAACTCGTTTTGTTAAGAAATCCATAGAATAACACAAAATATCACAATTCATAGAACTCTTAAAAATCCACTTAAGAAACCATTGATTTATTTATAGACTAATTGAGGCCAAAATATTTATCAAATCATAGTTTAGAATAATTTACAAAATAAGCAAACAACTTTTTCTCATAATTTTCAAAAATCACCACTGAATGAGCTAGGATTCTTTAATTTTTTCCTCAAAGTTTCTCTTCGACCGTAATTTTAGTTTTAATAATCGTATTTAAGGGCTATTCAATAGACACTATCTGTAATCTTTTGAAATGAATAAGTTGGCAAGGTGAAATTCTCTATTATTTTGCAAGATTTATCTTTTTCTGAAATGTTTTGCGAATAATTTTATTAAATATTTGAGAAATACTTTATTTTGAAGTTTGAAGGTTTTTGTGTTAATAATTAAGATTAGAAATTATAGAACCGATAATAGAGATAATTGAGATCATTGATGAGATCAGTCGCTTATTTCAGTTCACTTAATAGCGTTATTTGGTGTGGATTTCCCCAAACCATAAGTTTAATGATTGTTCCGTTTAGTTAAGAGAGGGATTAGTTTAGTTAAATCACAATTAGTTATCGATAATTGAGTTCAAACCAAATTTTCTAACATTTTATTCAATCGATTGAATGTTAAAAAAGTAATATTCTCTTCAATTTCTTAGTTTAAAATTATTCTCTCAATGAATTGGTTCTCTTGTTTAAGACAAATGTTTCGATTTATGGTGTGCTTTAAATGAGCATGCCACTTATGCCACTCATACCACTCCATCTGAAGGCCACCCAAAAGTTGTCATTCGACAAATTGTTTCGTATGTATCTCTTTATATCACCCAAAATGTGATTAGCTAGGTTATCATAAATGTAAATCACATGTGAAATATCGGTAGCCATTGGAATTGGTGCTCAAGTTGATCTAGCTCTATTTTTGTTCTAATTTTGAAAGTGTCGATAATTGAAAATAAAGCAGAAATGAGAGCATAAAATCCAATGAAGATTAGATATAATGCTTTTCGACAAAATTCATATCCTATTTGAATGTCCGCCAAATGTATCGTATTTACCCGAGTAATAGCCAAGTTTATATACAAATTAAGACAAACAACGATAACACGAAATCCTATCTATTGGTTATCTATAATTTAGCTTGTACATTTACATAGAGAGGATCTTGGTTATTTTATTTTGTATAAAAGTCAAATCCTAAATATATCACTTGATTTTGAATTATATGGAAATCATTCAAAACTAGAATACAATAGAAGATGAGAAAAATTGAGCCAATTTTGTAAAAATTGTGATTTTTTTTTCTGAAAATTGTGTCCATTATTCGTATCATTATTTAGATTGAAATTTGTTTAAATCGAAAGCCATTAAATTGAAACTCAAAACTAAGTATTCCTGGAAAAGGATTATAAATAACAAGCATTTCGACGAACATTGTATTGAATTCACGATTTCTTGAGTCATATCAGTAATGAAAGGATAGATTCCGTTCCCAAATATATTGAGTTAACGTGACTTCAATTCATAGATTGTTTGTCCGAATCAGTGAACAAAACTCAAGGACTTTGTGGTGAAAACAGTTTTGATGATAACTGGGCTCACAATTAAAGATTTGTGAATTTTTGTCGAAATCCAATTGAAATCTAATTAAATAAAAGACAAAACCAAAGGATCTGAAGAAAGAGTATATTTTCAAAGAAATAATATTCATTTATAACGAGAACTTCGCGTTTGAAGAGAAAAATACATAAATCGAAAAATATATGAAATTAAGTACTGAAATAAAATGCACTAAAATATTATAATCTATGAATTGATTGATAGGAACCTAAAATATATTTACAAACATTTGTTGAGATAAACATTATTTCTATAATTGAAAGACAATTAAATATAAAACCAAATGATTGAAAACTGGTGTCTAAACTGTTAGTACAAAACGAATCAAACCTAAAACAAAAGATATTTGAGTGAAAACGTTTTGTTCGTTTGTGGAAAAGCACTCATTTCTCATATTATTAGAAATAATACGAAAGCTCTGGTATTGTATTGTATTGTCCGGTGATATAAGCGGTAGAAAAACTCAAATATTGTTTTATTCATTTAAATTCCAAATCGTATTCATGGGACTAATCATTAGTTTTGCTTCACTTTCTTTGTTTAAAAATTCCAATGAATTGACGTTTGATTTGAAAAATCAATTAATAATAATATATTACAAAATGAATTATTACTGAAAAATCACGAATAAAAACATTTTTCGATCAAATATTGTTGCGATTTATGGATATTAAATGATAATCAAAGATCACAGAATCAATCGTTTCGTCAGAAGAGTCAATTCAATGACAAACTATCAAACGTTAGCACAAGTCGTGAGCACTGCCCTCCAGTTCACCACTAAGACAAACGTTTAGTCGAAACGGCGCTCAAATCGAATGGAAATCGGATTTTTAGAGACAAATAATGAATAATAAAAACGAACGAAAACTTTGCTTTAGGTCTGAACTGCAAAATAGGGATTCATTAGGACTGACATCACTTCTGACGCGTAGGCTTTTTCTTCTTCTTCTTATAAAAACAACAGCATCTGAAGAGACACAACAAAGCTTTAGTTTCTGAAGGCCTTCCTCTCCTCTCATACTTTGTCTCTGAAACGACTTCCACTTCAACGGGTCCAGTGATCGGTGTATTCGAGTGACCAGTTGTTGGGTCGTCGGCTGTTAAGTCGCCATTAGTAGAGCTGACCACTTGTACCGATCCGTGTCTGTCTGCTGGGGTGAGACTTCCGCCCAACAGTTTGGCGGCTCCACTGGCGCCCAGTATACCAGCCCTGTCCTCCTGTCGATCCATCCACGCGTTCTTATTTCGATCGGTCAACTAAACAAAGATTCAAATAAAAGGTTGAAAAAGAGGGTCAGAATTACTTTAATATTAGAGGCTGCGTGACGTTCACGAGGGATCGGAGGCGGGTCTGTCATCTGGTGCTGCTGTGACTGCAAACAAGTGCGACAACACATCAATAAACACACACATATCGGAGGGAACACTGAGTTACACACCTGTTGTCGTCCGGTCCAGTCGTACTCTCCGTCGTGTTGATGGCCTTCCCTTTCGAACAGATCGATGAATAACTTCTTCAGGTATTCATAGTCTGGAGTCTCGAAAAAGTCGAGTCTTCGTACATATCGTAAATAAGTGGCGAATTCTTCGGGATATCCCTCACACAACACTTCGATGGGAGTCGCCCTTTTGGTGTCACCGATTTTCGAATAGCGTTCTTTGAGTGTATCTGCTTTGAGCCCCTGCCAGGGAAGACTACCCCTCAGGAAGTACATAAACATATGGCCCACGGCTTCCAAATCGTCTCTTCGGCTTTGCTCTGAACGCAAAGTATTCAATGAGTTAATTAAATATCGATCTGAGGGACGAACAGAGAGAAAGGGGACAAACCTTTGCCTAAATGTGTATTAATGCTCATATATCTGGCAGTTCCGGTCAAACTCTTGTGTTCTCTGTAAGGAATATGTTTTCCGGTTTCGGGGTCTATGTATTCCTTGGCTAAACCGAAGTCAATCATATGCATTACATTTGACTTTCGTGAGTTGGGTCGTCCCAACAGAAAGTTTTCCGGTTTTATATCTCGATATATGAGATGTTTTGAGTGCACGAACTCTATCCTCGTTAGCTATGAGCAGATCATTACATTAGTCTTATCCTCAGAGCAATCAAATCATTGAATTTATACCAATTGTAACGCAATTTGGACAACAGTTTTAGTCGAGAATCTACGGTCGCAGAGATCAAACATATCCTCAAGACTTGGACCCAACAGTTCCATCACTAACGCATTGTATTTACCGCACGGCCCGAAGTAATAGATTTTTGGTATTCCGTCTGTTATTCAAAGCCAATGAAAATTAGTTTTGTGAGAAGCAAACGATGAGTGGTTGCGGAGGGAAGACATACCTACGTTACCGAGCAATTTGTAAAATCTGTACTCGAGATGCAATTGAGGCGCTTTGGTCTTCATTGGCTCCAATTTGATGGCCACGTGTTCGTTGTTATATAAATTTTTTCCTTTATTGTGAAGAAAAACAAATGAGAATCAGTTAGGAATCACTCATCAGAAGAAGCAATGGTTGCGCTAATTATATGAATAGTAGTTAAAGTAATCACTCTTTTTGTCCTCAATTCCATATTTATTGCAATCATTGAATACAAAACACTATATTTTGATTAATGGAATCGCAACATATATTCAAGAGTTTGAGAACCGGTAATACAATTGTCTGTTAAATCAATTTTATTATTTATGAATTAAATGACTATAAAAATAAAACTCAGATAATATTCACAATTAAATGGATTAGTTTTTCTCAGAAAATAGTGTTACGGAAAACAAGTGGTTTTTGAAAGCATTATAATTACATATTAATGGATACACTTTTTAATTGTTTGTAGAGAAATGTCATTTCTGTTTATTTATAAAATTAATGAATCTATTAATAAACCACTCATTTATAAATTCAGACTAAATTATTGTTTATATTAGAGGAGATCGATATTCGGATACTCTTGCAATATATTTACCAATATATTTAATAACATCTCAATTTCAAGGAAACCAAATAAACCGGATAAACAAAATTGAGACGAAATTACTAAATAATTGGAATAATTGATGAGATGTGTAATGACTATAAGGGTTGGGATCAGTTTGTGAATTAATGACCGCATTATTGAAACGACAATTGTCTGTAATTTAAAACTGGAAAACAGTTATTGAAGTTAACTGTCATTTGGGAACATAAGTGAAAACTCTGTGAATAATCGCTTTCGTAAGGACTCATATATATGTCTAAAAATACTGAGAAATTTGGCTCACATTTACCCAAATTATGCGAATTACCACTATTTTTGTCACAAACATATTTTTATGAATTGTGTCTAATATCGGGTCGACCTCAGCATCAAAAACCATAAACAACTCATTAAGTGACTAATATTTGTGTTAAAGAAAGTCAGTAACCAATTGATACAAATTAAAACATCGATAAAACCATTAGATTTCAATTTAAACCCAATTTGGGACTAATTGGCACTCAATGAAAACCAATCTATAGGTGGCCAATAAGGATAGGGTTGACAGTCGACACCAGTGGCACAACATATTACTCAATCCTAAGCTCTGGTTTTGGTATTTAATAATTTGAGAGAAGACTCAAAATATAAAAAAACAAAAACACAAATCATTTTAACCAAAGAGTGTATCAAAAAAAGGAAAAAAAAGTGGTCTAAGAGTTGCCAAACGGCTCATCGCTATAATAGAAGTGAAGGCAAACATATTTGTTGTGCACAAGAAATGTATGAAAAATGTTCACATCTTTGAGAATAATAGATATAATGAACACATTTCCTAAAAGTCGTGAACTTTCGGAATAAGTGTAAGAAACAGAAGGAAAGACAGAGAGAAAGAGCGGACAGACATCACAGAGAATAAAATTGAATTGAAAGTCCACGAATTGAATGCAATAATAAATTCAATTAAAAATGTGAAGGATTTGGGGAACAGACTATTACTGTGGTTAGTGTTAGCCATTGAAACAAAACAATTCTGAATAATAGGAAAAGTAATTCACGTTTTATTATCTGAGATATATATCTGTAAATCAGCGAAATATCAACTCTTGAATTGAGTTCATATACAGAGCAAGTGTCACATCGACTCAACCACTACTTTATGGCTCAGTTTATCGCCGTTTCCACACATTCACAATAATTAGGAGATATGTTAGCAATAAAATCAAAGTTTGTAACAATTATTGCAATTAAATCAAAGAATGTGGAAAAGGATACGAACCTAATCGGAGTTCCCCGAAGTTACCGCTCCCTATCTTTTTGCCAACTTTGAAATTAGGTCCGACCATAAGAACGCCTGAGCCGTTAGTTCCGGCCGAACCCCTCCCCTGTGAATGCATTTCTATGGTTTGCTTTGCGATGACTTAAAAACAATCACTTCTTTGAGTTTCCGCACAAATGTTTGGATCAGATATTAATCCGATTTAAAGTTCATTAAATATAATTATTTATCGTTTTCTATATAAAACTCTTTCTTAACTGAAGAACAGAATAATTGCCAATAATTTCGGTAAAATAAGAGATGGACTCAAATGAAGACTCAGTTCCTATCGAAACAATTCTTCATTCAATTGAGTCAAACGTCTGAACAACGGATCAAACCTTTAAAGAAAAAGAAAAATAATTTTAGATTTAAGTCGAAATTGATTTTCAAAAATAACACTTCAAATGAAAGTATAGCTAATTATTAAAATAAATTAATTAAAATTATGACAATTTTGATACAACTGATGGAAAATGGCTTTTAAACTGATATTCAATTCAATGTTTTGTTTGGATATTTACCGAAATATTTGGCGAATACTCACAAAGAGATAATACATTGAATTGATTAACAGATTGACTAATGGATCAAAACAAGTGATAATTTAATTGAAACCACATATAAATGACTATTTGAGCGATGAATTCATTGATTAAATGATTAATAAAAGCATTATTTGAAAGATTGAGTCAATGAATACATACTTTAATATAATGACAAAAATGGCGATTCAGACAACCATTGACTCAGAGCTGAAGTCGAGTCAAAACCGGTATCGAAACCAACACTAATCACAGTCTGAGTACAACTCAAAGACAATCAATTGATTTCAATACCAATTTCTGATTTAATTATTAATTTCTTAATTAAATCAATTGATTCACACAAATACTGAATCGATTCATGTCTACAATCGTGTGAATGACGTCCAGGTTTTGCCTATTTTTGTAATCTTTGAGACAAAACCTCTACAAAAGCATAGAGTGAGTGCTCAGCACTGTTAGCACTGTTAGGACTCCACCACTGCTATCACTACCACTCACACAGAGACCGCCCCAACACTTCTCCACACAACTAAACCCATCAAAACTTCACAAACTTTTGAATTATTTTTCAAAATTGTCTCAATTTTCTTGACATTCAGTTATTTGAGAAGAAGACCCAAAAATCAATTAAATTACAAATTCAACAAAACTCGTCATTTAATTAAATATTTGAAAAACAATTTGAAGGATAAATAGTAGACCTCACAAATAGACCTGTCATATAGACCTAACATATTGACCAAACCCATGAGAGTTCCCTTTCATTAAAATCACCTTCAATTGAGTGATCAATGATTGACTCATCAATTTTGAAATATAGCAAAACTCTTTGACCAAGAGTAGAGTTAGAGTGAGTTGCCCTTGGCCATCTCTGTAACGAAGCGATAAATGAGTACACCTGAATTTGTAGTGAATTTGCATTACTCATTCTAAACATATTAGATTTTTGGACCGAAAATTAGGTTAAAGAGTGTTCTAATCATTTGTTCAATCAATGAATGTCTAAATGAACTCATCTTTGAGTAAAAAACATTCTCTGATTTCGGCTTAATTTCGAGGGAATTGTGTTTCAAAACAAATACTTTAAACTCGATTACGAAAACTGATCGAAATTCTCCTTTAATTGTATTGCTTTGAAATGCTTTCAATTATATTACTATTAATCAGTTATATCACAGGAGATAACGTCTATAACACATAAATCACTACTTAATTGAATTCATTTGTCATAAAACAAATATTTCTCGGATTACACGAACGCTCAACAAAATGACAACTCTGGTCACGGAGGCCATCATCAGACCCCTCTTCAGCCCTCCTAAAGTTCACCAATTGGTCTCTCAATTGTCTCAATTTTGATTCGAACCTTGCAATTGAAGCCAACAAAAGAATAATAAGTTTTAATCACAATATTTCGATCTTATCTTGTTTTTTATTCTCAATAAACTACATTACATTTATGGCCATGCTCAAACAAAAGCATACAGACATCAAACGAGAAAACTTATAAATGTAATGACAGTAAAACAATAGTGCTTGTATAGAAGCATCTAGATTCTTTTAAATTACATATCTATTCTCTTAAGAAAGTGAATTGGTTTAAAATACCGTTAAATTATGACATGGAGTGAAAGATAGACCTTGGTAGTCTCAGATAATTTCATGGACTTGAATTGAATTATTGAATAGTTAGTGATAATCAATAATTAAGAAAGTCTTACATTTTGTATATTTTGTTCGACTTTATTGTCGAAGAGTTTGTATTGGATCTGAATTTTCTTCAATAGAATCGATTCGATAATTATTTAACAGACGAATGAGTATAAAAACATTTATCTGGCGATCAATACATCGATTGATTTATTAAACCAAATTGATTGTCAATCCTCTTAAGACTTTTACCTATTGAGCCAAACCATTAATTCCAGTCATTTCACTCATTAACAGAGTTTCACAGAATTTTCACTAATTTTATACAACAATTAGAATATTCAAAGAACTGAATAATTATTATGAATTGGATATGAAGTGGAGATTATTTAGCAATTATTAGATGATTACTGAGAGACGAAGTTTCACTTGTTTTGTGCCGACTTATTCATTATCCGAGTTGTCTCTCAGGTATTAAATGGTTTGCAGACATACTCTGAATTCGTTTCACAAATACTTTCTTTAATATCGATTTTACGGATAAAGAATTTCAATGAAAGGAATGCAAACAAATTTGAAAAATTTATGAAAGTTTTGTCGATTCAAAGGATGAAACGACTTTTGATACAAACTTTATGCCAACGGAAAGCAAATATATTTTTTTCAGCGAAAAACAATTTTCTTATCATTTGTTTGTTTTATGAAAATATTGATAAATAATCAAAACTTTTTTGCTCTCAATTCACATGAATGGAGAAGAGTTTGTTTAATAAGTGTTTATGAATTACAACATTTATTATTAATTAGTAAGAAAACAAATAATTCAATGAAAACAACGCTCAGAATATTTGCTCACAATTTCAGGAAATATTTTTTGCAGTAAAACTCAATTTAACCAAATGTCAGACATCAAAATTGAGTCTACAAATGAGTCTAGATCAATTGCTATTCCATTACAAGAATCTCTTGAAAGGTCATGATTTGTTTGAGCAAACACAACCAAATATTGATTTATTGATAAATTATTCTTAGCAAAAGTGGAATTTATTTCAGGCATTAAGTATCGAATAAATTTAGATGAAATCAAATGAGAAACTAATTGTCATTATTTCAAACTTTTTCTTCAATATTCTGTTTTTGTTTTAAGAATTGAACAAAAGTCCAAAAATTTTAGGATTTATAGTAAAATGTCCATAAATTGTGTGTTGTTTATATGTTGAGCTAGGTCACATAATTGATAATTCCAATTAAATGGTCTTTAAATGGTATATCACATGAAATTAGATTCAAGTTCACAGTTTGAACCCTTATTTGTGTGAAATATGAGTATGGTCATCATTAAATCAGGCCATTAGTATTGAAAATACAACTAATGTGACACAAAAACTCCTAAACAAGTAATTAATTCAAAGTTGGGTTTTGAAAACTTTTTGCTTTTATGTGAAATAAATCTGAATTCGGATCCAAAGATCAAAATTCGATAAAAGACTAGAAATGAAAGTAAAATAAAAATCATTTCGAAAAATACTGTTTAAGACAAATGTCATATAATGTGAAAAAATGGGACAAAAACTAAAGAAAACTGAATTATTTGAAAATTGATTGAAAGCTAAATTAGATTTTGTGACAGAAAACGATATCAAATACAATAAATTCAATTGTTTTTGGTTGAGTGGCACTCAATCTTATGCTGTGCTCATCCAACTCATCCACACAACTGTCAACCCATAAGAAGTCTCTATTTATTTATGTTTTGGCTCTGTATTTGTTTCGCAATAAATTTGATAATCGTCTGAAAATTATATTTAAAACACAATAAATAATAATTAGTAATAACTTTAAAATGTATGCAAAAGTTGTCCTCAATTTCGAGTTAACACACATTCACTAAACTGTTATTCATTCCCACTGTTTATGTAGTAATCGGTTTATACCTCAACTTAATTACGATTTGTTTTTCACAACAAATCGTTTTCTTTTAGTTTTATACGAATTTCGATCGATTTTCGACCATAAATATGGAAAATATTAATTATTTAATAATAATAAGTATTAATTTCGGTGAAAATTTTCCTCTCAATGATATTATCCAACACTTCGGCCAACAGACGACCACAAGTGCTATAATTGAGGCCCGTTTTAATGACTCGGTTCTGACCAGTGATGCCATCGAAATCACCACCACTTCAGTGGACCTGAAGACCGAACTGTGCTTTCAAATGGACAGAAAACAATTACACGACTTTCGTATTGAGCGGAAACCCATTAAATTGCAGGCATTTCTGGTGGACTCAAATTCAATGGACAGACATTTTGTCGGATATACGGTATTAGATCTGAGAAATGCCAAAAATTTTTCAAATAAACCGAAATATGAGTGGAAAACACTTCTTAACCCTAAATACAAGGGATCCAGTAGTCGAAGACCTCAGATGTCTATCGCTTTAATGTTAAATAAATTAGAAGACAATCAAACGGATGACAATTTGATGGACAAATCGGTGATGAGTGACAGCGAAAGCATTTCCTCACAGATAAGCGAACCATCGGTCTCTGGCTTCGGGAATATACGTATATCGGGTCGTGATTTGGAGGCCAATGATCAGAGTTTAGGGCCAGAAGTGTCCGAAATCGAAAACGACATTAATGTCAGATTTAAAGACAGTTTTCATCATATTTGGGACACAAAACAATTCTCTGAAAAGGATTGTAAACTGAAGTTCACATTTTCGGTGACCATTGCATTCGCCGATAATCTCAACAAACTCTTTATAAGTCCGGAACAGATCCAAAACTCAAAGCCTTTTCATTTTCGGTATTCATTTCTCGGAACGACTGTCCAAACAAAACCGTTTTCAGACATCAATTCATGTGATTTGGAAATCGAAAGAATGGCTTTCAATATACTGACGACCGATAGAAACACTTTAAGTGTTTATTTCGATTTACACCAAACCATTGAAATACAGTTTTGCGATAATTTCGACGTTTTATTCGGTTTCGTTGCCATTAGTTTATCGAAATTCAGCGAAAGAAAGCAATCGATTTTCAAACCAATTGAGGGATCGTTTATGGTATGTATCACTTGATTTGCCACTCATTCAGAGTGGAAAATAACTATTAATTCGTTGACAATTCGCTAAGTCTTTGAATAAATTTATTTTTAGTTACTTCCCGACAACGAAACGATAGATATTTGCGAACCCTATCCCATTGTCGGCGTTTCCATTGAGCTTAGAAGTGATAATTCAATCGATTCACAAAAAGTCGGCAAAACTAATCCACTGAAGACTAGTTCTGCAAAAGGAACCAAAGATGAAAACCATATGAATAAGGAGTCAAACGAAACGAATTTAAATCATTACTGTTTCGCAATAGATCTCAGAAATATTCGAGTCATTGATTCAGATATTCCTCAAATTAATTCCTGTTATCTCCGATTCTTTTACGCATTTTTCGGTTTCACGGATAGCATTAAAACATTTCCATCGATTCCACTCAAAGCTAACGAAGAGATAGTAATCCCTCACGGATTCTGTGCCTTCAATTTTGCCACAACTGAGCAAAAACTTGAGAAAACTCTAAAAGAAATCCCTCTAATCATCGAAATGATTGAGGAGTCAATGATAGACACAATTATTGGAACGGCAAGTGTTGACCTCTCACAAGTGCTGTCCGTTACACCCAACAGAGCCGACGCTAAACAAGCGGTCAATCTGTATGTCTCTGTCATCGATGAAATGCAAAAATCTTTCGCAGAAATACAGATAATTATGTTTTTACAAAATTACGGGAAAACAAAAATACCGATTACACCAAATATGCCCGAAATAAGTGTTATGAAGGGCTCCGACACTATTGGAGGCGATTCCGTTGAAAACATCAATAATTTGGACGAACTTTTAGTCGAAACGGCGCTCGAAATCGAGTTATGGAAAGAAAAACAATTAATACTTTTTAGGGAACAAATGAAACAAAAAGAAACCCAAACTCTTAAGAAATTTGAAGAAAAACAGTTCCAAAGAGAAGAAGAAATGAAGACAAAACTCAAAGAATTATCAGAACTCGAGTCCAAACTACTCAAGTCTTTAGAAGAATTGAAAGTAAGAGAAAATAATATTATTGTCAAAGAAAGTGAAATCGAATCAAAACAAAGAGAAGTCGAAGAAAGATATTCGAAACTAAACGAAGAAATCTCTGGAGTAATGACTGAATTAAAGGACAATTTTGAGCAGAAATTGTCGACTGAGAAGAATCGCTTCAAAGCAGTCGAATACGAAAAATCCAAACTTCAGGAAAGGATTTATTCTCTCGAAAGAAAAGTTAAGGAAAAAGAGAATAAAATCAAAGAACTTGAGGATAGAGTCACCGAAATCACTAATAAATCAGTTAATGCGAAAAACAATTCAAAAGTTAACTCAAAAGATGTAAAAACGCCGTCCGTTAAGACAATCACTCGAAACACGAATCCAACGATTAATAGAAATGTTTCAGTCATTAGAGAGCCTTCCGTTAGGTATGTCTTCTCTTCTTTTAATTTGTTATTAAGTTTTAATTGAATGGATTATTGTTTTCAGTTCTCGTCCGAACACCGCTAAGACTCCCACAAAGAGCCCGATATTCCCGCAAAGAACGGCCACATCTTTAAAGACAAACATCAAAACCGTTTCAAATAATTCAATGAAAAGTACTTTAAATAAATCGACAAATAATTCAAGAATTAGAACACCCGAAGACATAAAGAGAATCCAATTAATTGAAACGATTAAACTTAAACGAAAGCAACTGATAGACAGAGGCCTTCCTCTCACGGATCCTCTTATTAGAGAAATCGATTCTCAACTTAAAAGCGTTTAATTAAAATATATCTTAATTTTACAATTAATCTGTTTTTAATGCAATATATTTCCCACTTTTTCGCAACTATTGTCAGAATGTGTTCACAAGATTAGGATTAATCGAAAAAGCGTTCAATTAATCCATTCCTTTGTTAAGTCATTTCTAACCGAATGACTGCTTCACATAATTCCTCCCACTTTTGCCACTTTTAAAACTTTTTCTACGTTTTGCTATATTTAAATGTTTTTTCAATTTTGATATTTTATTGCATTTTATACTAATTTATTTCATTTTCACAATTGATTTGAAGAGCAGTCAAACCATTTATTTATTATCAAAAATAAACAAAAGATAAAAAAAAGTTAATTCTTATGTCGTTTTGACATTTAGTTTGGATTTTTGGCATTTTATTAGAGTATATGAAAACCAAACAATTGTCTTATCAGTAGTTTATCACAGATTTACTGAAAGTCTTAGGATTTTAACATAAATTAAAAATTAGTTTAAATCTAAAAATACTATTGTATTGTCTTTTAATGAAAATAAAATAATTAATTTTTTGTCTAATCTGCTAAAGACTGTTGGGATTGACTCAACAAAAGGTCATTGAATTTTCGTTTTCGGATTTTCCTAACGATTATATACATAGCGCTGACTATCATTACTATTAGGGGTAAACCAAATCCGATAACAATAATGATTTTGACCAAAAAGGAAAGCTCTTCATCGGGAGCCTTATCAACGCCGACGACCAGTGAGAAAGAGCTGACGTGATTCACATTATAATAGGTCTCGTCATCAGAGGCACCAAAAGTTAAATTGAACTTCAATTTGGAACTATTCGTCAAATTGAAAAACGCCTCAAATATTCTACTCTTGTATTCATTCAATTCAGTGGTATTGAAGGCCTCGACTTCGCCGTGAATTATATCTAAAGTGTTTGCGATTTTCCGTTCATTAGAGTTATATCCAATGGGTTTCCAATTAATGAACGAGTCTTTGGTTACTTTGTCTCCATTTTTAAGGTCCAAAACAATTCGCTATAAAAATGATTTTAATTAATCCAAAAATAAAAATAATTGAAATTAATTACTCGAAACACTCCGGGAGTGTATTCGTCATCAATTGAGGTAATGCTTTCGAATTCGGGAACTTTCTTAGAGGTGTGTCCGCCGGTCATCACAAAAATATTTGCCATAAGACGGGGTCTTTCGGTTTCATTGGTTGACTTAATCCAGTCTTGAGTTTTGACACCAATTAGATTGACTTCAAGAGAAACACTTTTCTCAGTGAACGACAAATGCGGTAATTCGTCGTTTCGACCGTCGCTGCCATCGATTCTTAAGTCGAATGCAATGCTTCCGTTAGAGAAGAGGGAAGTATTGGATTCCTTGCAGTTATCAAAAGTGAGTCGAATGCTATCCTTTTTTGAATGGACGGCATTGTTCCAGACCAAATTGTCCCAGGACAGCTCAAGAATCTTATCATTTTCATCATATGAACCCTTTTTGTTGTTATCGTTGAAGAAGAAAAGACGAGTGAATTGAAAACCAATAGAATTAATGATTCCATCGATTTTGATGGCGTTGGCGATGGCTTTGTCTGACTCTTCTCCTGGATTCGGATTACGGCAGACATCTTTCATAAGAGTATTCCAATTAATGGTTAGACTTGAGTTGAGATCAGATTCAACGATCAACAAAGTGGGAGGAATACACGTTATCGATGACCACAAGTAATGAATAATATTGTTATCTCCCGTAGACTTGATGTGAACCAAATTAACGGGATTACCATATTCTGAGCAATTGTTAGGACAGCCCGGATTCACCTCCACTTCCAACTGCCGACATTTGACCCAATTTGAAGAAATGAGTAAAACGAGGGATAATTTGAGCAAATTTTGTGAAAAACTCTTCATTTTTACGAATAAAATGTATAAAAGTATTTGAACTCAACTTTTGATAACTTTTGGTTTGTTTTCATTATCTGAAGAGAAGGCGTATAAACCAAAGTGTATTCTCTCCTCAAACACTGATAACATGTTTATAGCTTATAAATTATAGGTATTCCTGATAATAGATGTCTTCCCTTTCCCTCCCTTTCCTTCCAGTTCTCACTCAAATTGATTAAAACTTTATTTTTATGGAATTATTTGAAATAATGTTTATTTAGATTATAAAAAGTCAGACAAAAGTTAGAATAAATCAGTTTCTGAGGGAACAGAACTGTTTGAAGATTAGAAGAATGTGTTGATCCACTTCAGCGGTGAACAGAAGAGACTCAAAGGTTGACACATATTTGAAGACGTGATTGTGATGCTGTCCAACAAATTATTTGATTAGAAAAACAAAACAAAATTTCAAAGTAAACCGAATTTGTATTGAATTGTAAACTGATTTTGAAAAATAGAGAACAAATACCTCGAAGAAGACCTGTTGGAGTCTTCCGATAGTCCATCGGAACCAATGATTTTTGAAACTCTTTCCCTGGGATTCGCATTTCTGGATGTGCTCGGAGAGCAACATAATGAACCGGTTGAAGATAATCAGAAACAGGTTCTTCTGATTGGCCTGCGCTGACTCCAACCGCTCCTCAATCTTTTCGACCATCTCTTCAGTTGGAGCTTCACTTTCTTCTCCGGCATCTCCGGCTTCCATCTGACGATTCAAATGAAGAATAAATATTTAATTTATAAGAAGTTATGCAAACATTTCTGAGTTTTTCTTTTGATTCTTCCAATTCTTTTTCGAGCGATTCCACAGTTTTCACAGATTTTTGTATCGTTTGGTTAAGAATTTCCCAAATATAAGACCTGAGAGAAGAAGGAATTAGTCCTCAGATCTTATCCTTAATAATAGAATACTTCATGAATTCTCCGGAGTTTTCCTTAGAGAAGAGCCAATTGGCAACGGATGAGCACTCGAGTACTCCCGACTTCAATAATTTACTGATCAATACAACCAATAACTGCAAACAAATTAATAATTAAATGATTTAATACAAAAATGTGAGGCATTGAAGACCTGTTGATGTTTTCTCCAGACTTGGAAAATAGCGCTCAGAACACAGAACTGCGCCTCTTCTGAAGTACTCAATGTCTTCAATGCCGAGTGATATCTGAAATCAATAAAAGAAATTAAAGAAATTTCGACAACTTTTAAGAAAAGGGTTAATACTTAGCGATGGCTGAAAAGCAATGCGTCAATGATTTTGAGGCTAAGTTTAGTAAAACTGTAACAAAGACTTCAATTTTCAGAGGATTGTGATTCGGCTCTAAAACAATCATTAAATTGATTTCAATTTTAATTAATTACAAATAAAACATTGATTGCAAACCGTCTTCCGTTTCCATCAAAGGATTTTGAAGGTCTTTGAGTAAATCGAGTGCCTCTTCGGGACTACACTTGGCTTTAAAGCCGTTCATCAAAGTGTGCGCAACATTTGCGCCTTCAATAGCGTCAGTGCTTTCGTTGGCGAACTTATTTTCCGGCTGCGGATCCTCGGGCGCCAACTCGAGGAACGAGTCGGGAATTATTTTAACGACCTGTTCGTGAAATGACAAACGCAAACACTTTATAAGAGTTTCGCGAATGAATTTCGGCTTCGGATGTAACGGATCCAAAGTGAGTGCTGTACTCCAGTCATCCCAACTCCACCGGAATTGAAAATTACTCAAATGGTAAGCAAACCAATTGGCGAATCGGTCGACACACATGCAGTTCATTGTATCGAGTCTTTCAAATATGAGTTCCACCGCCTGAGCCAACTGTCCACCAGAAATAATTTTAAATATTATATAATTAAGCGTAAGGAAAGGGTATTGACTGACCACTTGGGGGAAAGTACTCGGCTGTAGTTTACATAACTCCAAGAGTATAGATCCGTAACATATTTCTAAGTATCGATTCTTCGGTAACGCAAACAATTCAGAGAAAATCACTTCAATTATCATATACTCCAACGGAATTCGATTTCTTTGAGGGAACGCCAAAAGATTCATAGCACTGGACATCGAAAATAAATGTTTGAGAGATTGAAAGCAAATGAAGAGCAGATTGAATACCAGGTCTTTCTGTCGATATAATTATTTTCGATAATCCAATGCAAACGCTCTTCAATCATATATCGTTCAACAGAGTGGGCGCCCGGAAGTACCGGACCATCGGGACAGTCGGTGTAATCAAATAATCTGAAGACAACTTTAGGGTAGGGATAGACAAAAGTTGATTCATGAGGTGGGGGCGAAATGGTCCCCAAATTGTGTTGAAGTGCTTCACACAGAATGCTGTCGAACGCCAAATATGGCCGATAGATGTGTCGCTCAACCCATTTGTCTGATCGTAGTTTCGATATTTGAGCCCAAAAGCAGTCCAAGTATTCCTCCTGAGGGTGAGGAGTGTCGGAGTACCAGACCCTGAGGGCCGTGTGATGGTGAGTCTTCTGACGCTACAAACAAAACACTTTTAGTCTCTTTCAATGGAATCACAAAACAATACTTTATTCAAATAGTTGTCAATAGTATTGAGAAGTTGTTCCAAATCCTGTTCTTTCTTTTCGAAGAGCTCTCTCCCGACCCACGGAAGTGCTGACAGAACAGAAAATACAAAATAATCTGAACGCGACTGAGGAATGTTGTCTTCCATCGAGACGTCCACCAGATTCTCAAAGAGGGTAATCAAAGAGGCGGACGACAGAACCCGACAGTTGACTAAATCGGCAAAAAATCTGACCAAAAGTCGGGCCGATTCTAATTTGAGTGATTTTAAATAGTTCTTGAAATCAGTGACCAATTCTTCGACAATCTTTCATAGGATTTAAAAATAAATTTAATAACAAGAGAAGGGATAGACATTTATTACAGACCTCTCCCCCCAAACTAAAGTTGCGGGCATTCAATAGCCCGACGAGAGTCGAGTAAATGCAAGTCTTTTCCGGAAATTTAGCGACACTTCGGAGGAAATAAACAATTAATCGAATATTTGTTTAAATGATTAGAAATACTAACGAATCGCAAACACTTCTGATTATACTGTTCTTGAATTTAATCAAATCTGCGTTCAGTACAGTTGACAGCTCTTCGATGTTAGACTCCAGGGATGAAGTGCTCTAAAGGAACAATTGGTCCTCAAATTCTTGGGTCTAATCGTTAAGAAAAGTTCAAACCTTTTCGCCGACGCGAGTGATCAGTGAATCCAATCTCGACTTTATTTCTTCGTCTCCTTCCTCTTCGTTACGGCGCCTCTTTCGTGGTCTGTCGTCATCATCTGAACAAATAGACAGTTAGTAAATCAAAAAGAGAGGGAACGGGTTAAGGCTAACCGTCCTCTAAATTTCTTCGGCGATTCGTATTCATATTTGGTTTGTTTTTGTCGGCAAATCCTCACAATTTGTAAACTATTGTGATTTGAGATCAACTTAAATGAGTTTTAAAACAAATATAACTTAAAAGAGACTAAAATGATATGAATTCAATTGTTTATCAATAAATCAATACTAAAATCAATGAAAATATCGACAAAATTAATGTCTAATTGAAAGTTGAAATTCATTCAAAGCATGCATTCATTGACTGTTGTTCTCCGGTTTGGCTCTCATTTCACTCCAATCACAGGTTTTAGCGCTTATTTTAAATTCAATCGTTTCACACCATTTGAGGACAATTTAAGACAATTTAAGACAATATGGAATCAAAGGTATGGACAATAAAATGAGATCTCGTTATGAGATAACAAATGGTTTTATTTTAATATAAAATTTATTGAATTAATCGAGAATTGAGGCCATAATTGAATATTAAGTAAAATTACATAAAAATAGAGATTTTGTGCGAAAATATAACTTTATTAACAATAATAATAATTATTATAATAATGAGTGCATAAAGTCTTATAAATATTTATATTTAAAAATCAATTGAATCGAAAAATAAGTTTTTAAAGAAATTCATAAAATATCGAAATCTGTTGTAAAATAGATAATAAAATATTCTGAAGTCTGAGTTAATTCATTGAATCAAATAATCACTTGAATTGAATTTAAGGCACAATAAAAACACAGCTCTATTGGATCCGAAGGACTAGTCTTATGTCGAACTGACGTTCGCTCTGACTCTTAGTCACCAAAAGGTTATTGCGATTCAAATATAAAATCGTTTGTTTTGACATAAAATGGAAAAATTGATTAAAATTCGAAATAAATAAATATATGATTAAAAGGAATGAAGTTTTTATATCCAATCAAATGAGTCGAGAATTTGCCAAATATTGGGCCAACACTTTGCAGACGAACCGAAACTGTTGGCAGTGCTGTACACTAAGCATACGCTGGAATCGTAATTGTGTCAGTGCTTTGGGAACGTCAAGCATTTCAGTGCTGTTGTAATCCAGGAATTTGAGCAGAGAATCACAGAGTATAACAACACCACTCCGTCCGACGCCTGCACTGCAGTGCACTAGAATTGGAGCTATTATTTGGTTACGTTTGTGATTACGTCCAAAACCACTGCCTTCTCGAGTCGATCGCCGATGAATGGCATCCATTTCCGAAAGGAATGAGAGAAAGCCGTGAACGTCATCGGGACAGGAGTGGTCACTCCAATCAGTGAATCGCAAGTGCGTTATATTCCTCTTCTGACCATTAAATGTGACCACAAGTGAACTCGTTATGTATGTCATTGACATCGAGGTTAACAAACACCTCACCTGACCATCAAAATAGAGTTAATCAAAGTTTAAGATAAACACTGATATAAAAGAAAATAATCAAGAGCATATAAGAGCAGAGAGGAACACAGGAAAGCAGAACAGCTCAAACACTAAGCTCTAGTAGTGGGTCGCCATTGAGGCGCCTGACTTTCCAATTCTCATAAATATTCTAATAAACTATAAGATTAAAGACATAATTATGTGATTACTTAAAAAGAAATCTATTTTAATGAATATTAGTATTGAAAGCAGTTATCTGTTTATATCTGTCGTAATATAGATGTGGTATAGATATAGACAGAAGTCGGGTCAGCTTAGGTTGGGTTCAATTTGCAAATATAGGATCTCTATAAGAGTCAAACATTGCAATAGAAATCTCGAAACAAAATACTGGTTTCAAATTGAAAATAAAGGAAACGATTACCTCATAGTCACCAAAGCGACGGACATTGTGGGGCTGTTCGTGTGTTAGCGGCAGATATTCATAACATTTTGGTTGATTCGATTCATTGAAATCGGTTACCATTACTATAAGACTAACCGATTGTTCGAAAACCATTTGCCAGAAATCGGGGACAGTGTTGGCGAGTGGGCCCTGACTTGCGATATAGTGTTGGCGTGTATTTCCCAAATGCATTACAACATGGGATGCGTTTATATAACCGCTTTTATTCTCTTTGGTTGGCGTCAACTTCACTCTGAAATTATTCAAAAGTTGTTTCAGAGTTCGGCCAAAAATTATTTTTTGTTTAAATGAAAATTATTTTTAGCGTTAAGTAAAAAATCAAAAATAATTTTTCATTAATTGGAGGAAAGGACTGAAAAGATAAGAATATTTTGAATAAAGTATTGAAAGATTAATACCTGTTGTCCTCATAGGGAAGGATATCACGAAATCTGTTCCTATAGATGTTGTCCGGCATGAGAGCAGTGGTAAACTTCGCCGTTGGGTTCATTCGCGGCAATAAATCGAATTCTCGGATGAATTCCGGGTCACTAAGAGTTCCCTCGAGAGCCGAAACTCTTCGGTCTTTATTGGGATCAAAATTGACTTCGAGTTTACTGTCATTTTTCTTAACCAAATAGGAGCCGATTGTAGACGTGATGTCATTTCCGTTGGAATTCCTGTTCTCTCCATTGTTTGAAATATTTTGCGAACCATTGGTTGATATTTGTGTCGTTACTATTCGCGGAGATATTGGTTCTGAAGAGTGATTGTTGTGGTTATTAATGGCTGACGGCTGTTGTCTTTGAGACAATTGCGACAAATTATAGACATTTTGAATATTCGAGGATTGACTCAAATGATTGTTTTGAGAGGTATTTGATATGTGAAGAGCGTGTGATTGCAATAACTTATCGACTGATGACTGCGTTATATTCGATGAATTCAAGTGTTGTGGCAATGGATTGATTTTTGTCGAATACGCTGTCATTAGTGGAATGTTTGCGATATTCGGTTCCGAACCACTGGTCTGTTGTCCTCTAATCGGATTCTGGTTTACGGCAACCATTTGTTCGACTGCGTTGTGAATGGGTTGCGAGCGAACTATCGGCTGATAACTAAGGTCTGGAACGCTGTTGAAGCCGTACGGCGGCGGAAGTCTCTGATTATTGATTAAGTAAAGCAATTGATGGCTATCCGGTAAATGCGAGCACTTGTCCTCACTTTTAATCTCATTACTCGCGATATTCAACGAATTGAGTTCAGGGGTACTGCAGGTTATGATACCTGACGTCAACTGATGTATTCTTAAGGGGGAACCAATAAGAGGGTGTTCCGAAGGCATCCAATTTTGCGTTGGAGGCAGTGATGAGCGAACACCTGTTTTGCTGTTGAGACCCAATTTGTCGATTTCCAGATTTGACAAATCACTGTAATTCTTGTACTGTGCGTATGGCTGTTGGGGACAGAAGTGACGAACAGAAGAAGCAGAGGTCGAGGCCGAAGACATAACAAAACCATTTCTACCGTAATTGTTGGCCAAGGGATGACTAGAGGCAATACAGGCGCCAATATTTCCGACGCTTACGCTTAGATTTCCGTATTTCTGACGCATAAACGTCTCGTAATCTGGCGGTGGTTTATATGGCGGCAAAAGCTGTCTTCTCTGCTCATAACTCAGATCAGACTCACATTGGGTCTGTTCAGTGGCCGCCCACGAGGGCTGGTGGTGTACCTGAACTGTGGTTATGTTTGACACATTAGACATACTGTTGTGACCATCACTTGACTGTTGGACTGGAATGTCGTTATTATCCACAAAACTGACGTGAATTTGATGCAAATCTGTTGTATCAGTGGAGGAGCGGTTTCGATAAGGGGTGTTGTCAGCGCTGTTGTATAGCTGGCGGACTATGGTCTCAGTGGTCACATCTCTCTGATTAGGGGCACTGTATTCCCGGTTGTGTTGAAATCGATCGGTACTAACGTTTTGATTGTTAACACTTTCATTGAAATGTTCTAAAGTTTGTATGGTTTGTGGTATAGCACTGACACTGCCTTTTGATATGTTGTGCGCTATGTCTGTACTGCTACTAATTGGAGTCAGGTTTGACTGATTTGGATGTAAATTATTGGTTCCGTTGGTATTGTTATTCAGATGCGAGACTTCTTGTTTGCTTTGATCCGATTGTTGAGAGTCTGTGTCGAGACTATTGCGCAAACCTTTCATAAAGTATTGGTGCTGTTCGACGCATGTCTTCCACACACAACTCGCGTAATCGCTATCGAAAGTCGAATAGTTTTTTCGAAGTCCGTCCGGATTTCGCTCTATTGTGAACACTTTTTTCTGGTGAATAAGGTTTGCGATGTCTGTCCACCGAAAGATCTCCTGCTTATGAGAATTAATATGCACCACAAAAATGCCTTTAAGAGTGACCCCTAAACACACGTCAGCGCCTGTATCAGTATCTTTGACGGGAAAGCCCTCCTGTCCGATACCGTCTAATTGTTGCGCTTCATTGATATAATAGATTTCTGCAACATTTGGAGGCACTCCTTGTAGTTTGCGATATGCGTTGATCACACACTCCATATGCAAATCCTGCGCCACTTTATTGTTGCTTATCATAGATCGGGGAAAGAGTGCAAAATTGTTGAGATATTCAGCGGTGTGCCGCTCAGGGTTGAAGTCACCGAACTCTGCCTGAAGACTAAAACTGGCCAAAAGAACGGCTTCGTCGCGATCGCACTGAAGACGGCCCTCAATGACCAGAAGTTTCATCGAACAGAAGTAGTGATATCGCGAGACCTCATCTGACAGGAAGTGTAAGTTCGGTACAAAGTATTGGAGGCGTAGATATAGACGCGATTCCAGAGAATATTTGTCTAATTGTTTCTTAAGAGGCTTTGAGAGATCAACCCATTGATGGGCTCCTCTTTTCGATTTGAAGAGAAGCCCGAAATACTCTGACTGTTGAATATTAAGTCTCTGACAGACATTGTTAAGACATTCGCGACCTATACTTGTGGCCAAAAGAGTGCACTCTATGGGCTCATTGGTCAGAATCTCGATCGGAATCACAAACAGGTCTTTGTTGGCGACGTTGTATTGTTGCGAACGCTTTCCTAATCGCAACCGAAACGGCATTTTTGCTCAGACTATAACTCAAATCATTGCTCTTCCACCCAATTCAACGATTAGACCTAAAGTTTAATTTAAGAATCAATTTATTCTTACTTTGAAAATAACTTTCTTTAAATATTCTTATCTATCAAATGTCCGAAAATATTTTTGTTCGAAAAAACGAAACCCAAATAATGTTTGAATTTTGGACTCCAGACGAGAGAGAAGGAGAAGAGAGAGAAGAGTGGTTCGTATACTCCACTCAAATATGAGTGCATTCGTGAAACTAATTCTCAAAACAGTTCTGCAAAACTTGATTTACGAATAAATCTTAGCTCTGTTTGACTTCATTACAAGAATGAAAATGTTCTTCAATAATCTAAATTGAATTTTTAATTTTGGTAATAAATTTCAAAACCAATTTCAGCATGCTCGTTTTGCTCCATTCTAATTGATGCGCTAATTGAGTTATGGGTTTCCCATTTTTGACCCCTCCATAACTCAAACCAACTTTCAATTGTTTTTCAATTAAGAGATTTCTATAAATATTCATATAATCTAATCAATTGAGACATCGATTTATTAATAAAGAAACTAAAACTGAAATTCTGGAAAAATTCCTAAACTTTTATCAAGAAATTAGATTTTGATTTTACTCATAGACTCACAAAACTCGAGTCGAGGAGAGGAACGACAGCTCACAAACACTCGTCTCGGATATGAGAATATTTTTGATCTGAACTTTGCTTTGATTTACAAAATAAATGTTTAATATTTGAGATAAAACGCCAAACAATTGCCAGATATTTATTGAATATAAGTTTAGGCCTAAAATTCAGTTCAAAATTAATTAAATAAAAAATATTTTGAGAGATTGGATGCTATGGTTTTGCATCCAAAACAGTATACGAATGGAGACAATAGTGAGAGAAAGGCATACATTGCTATCGAGAGCTCTGACAGAGAGAGCAGTGAAACGATTGTGAATTGAATCTCATTTTTTCTGAATTCACACATAAGAGAAACTACTCTTCAATTGATTGCACCCAAAACGCCAATAATTAGCGCACAATTACATCAATTTTGATTACATTCAGACCAAAGACAATGTTTAGAACAGTTTTGAGACAAATTAAATGAATAAAAGCCAAGAAATAAATTCATAAATAAATAATAGTTATGTGTAATGTGTTTGTAATTTAGGGTCAAAAACATGGCCGCAAACAGACTGTTGTGCTCTTCCACTCGCACTTTATGTCAATTATCTCAAACATTAAGATAATTATGACCACAATTTCTTTGCCAACCATTAGATTAGACATCACTCTAAATAATAAGTCCAAACTTACCGAAGATCCGATCAGATTTGAGGCCAAAACAACCCAGAGTTTGATCGGAGATAGTTTGACAACGCGTTTAGAATGAGAAGAAAATCAAATTATTTCACTAATTATGATATGAATTGCACTGAATTTGGTATAGAATTGAAGAGCGATTGTCAGCCGATTAGTATGATGTGAAACATGTGTAAAACCAATTGATTTAATGAATTAATTTAACGAATAATTGTCGGACCAAAACACAAATCGCTCGAAACGAGTGCTGGAAAAGAGATTTTTGGTGTCGAGACTCTGTTTGAGTCCACACAGAGTTCGCGTCTCTCATATAAATAGAGAGCTCAGAGTTGAGTCCAAAACACTTCTACACAACTCGTTGTCAAAGCACTCGCTTATAGTTTGTCTCACATTTGGTTGAAAACGCTTTAGCGCTAAAACTCTATTCAATTCGATTTGAATTCATTTCAGTTCTCTTAAAACTAAACTCATCCGAATCAAAATATGAGCGATTCAGCCACTGCTGCGGCTCCGGCCGCCACTACTCCCGCAAAGGCGGCGAAGAAGAAGACGACAAAAGCGGCCGCTTCTGCCAAGAAGTCTAAGGCTCCGGCAAATCACCCGAAATACGTGGATATGACCATCAGTGCCATCAAATCACTGAAAGAGCGTAACGGCTCCTCCCGTCAGGCGCTCCATAAGTAATAATCACTTCTTTTAACTAATTTTTCAAAACTTATTCTTCTTTTAAAACAATTCAATGATTTCATCACTTTTTTTGTTTAAACAAAAACTTTTCGAAACTTTGATTTCATTGAATTAATGAATGATTTTTTTGAGAATAGTTTTTGTTTTATGGATTCAAAGTCTAAATGTTGTGTTTTGTCAAACTTAAGGTACATTTTGGCGCATTTCAATGTCGGACACGACCCCAAAGCCGTCAATTCTCATCTGAAACAGGCGTTGAAGAGAGCGGTCGCTTCCGGTCAACTCAAGCACGTGAAGGGACAGGGAGCCAGTGGTTCCTTCAAATTGGCCGAACCCACTGTCAAACCGAAGGCACCCAAGAAGGCAAAGGCTGCGGCACCGGCCAAACCCAAGGCTGAGAAGAAACCTGCGCCCAAGAAGGCCGCCGCTCCCAAAGCGAAAAAGGCGGCGCCCAAGAAGGCTGCGGCCAAACCGAAGAAAGCGGCCGCCAAGAAGGCAACGCCAGCAGCTGCTGCACCGGTAGCCCCGACCCCCGCTCCCAAAGCCGCCTCTCCTAAGAAGGAAAAGAAGGCAAAGAAACAGAAGACTCCCTCAAAGCCTAAGCCAAAGGCAGCGAAGAAGACCCCCGCAAAGAAGGCGGCCAAGGCTTCCACTCCTAAGAAGAAGGCGGCGCCAAAGAAGACCAAAAAGTAAAGCGAAGACTATATCTGATATCAATGTTATCATTAAACTCATCCCTCATTTGGTTCATCGACTCATTCATTGATTGGAGGCATTGATTGTCCATCAGTTGCATCACTTCATCGACTCATCCCATCATATGTTCGACCGGTTGTCACAAAACTCGATATCGTTTTGTTTTTTGGTTTCTCTTCATTATTATCACAAAATATATAACATTTGACTCAAATTCACGTTTAGTTTACTATAAATCCATTATTTAATTGTAAATTGAATTTCGTTTTGAAAAATAATTAGAAAATATTATTATTTAAGAAAAACCAATAGTTTTTGGTTAAAGAGATCTAAAGGAATGGAAAACTGTATTATAATTAATCTTTTATTGTATTTTCTAGAAATCTATTCCATTATTAAAGTCAAGTATTACTCAAATTGTTTTCAAATGTTTTCGTTCAGAAAATTCTTGAATTTTATTCACATTTCTTTGAATTTCAGGCAATGATTCAGTTTTTCAAACGAAACGTTTCGTTAAAAAATTAAATATAATTTGATTTAAAGATGAGATTTAAATAATTAAAACATTGATATGAAGTCATTGTCCTCTTAATTACCGAAATATCATAAGAAGTCGAACGGATTCTAACATTAAATGTGTGTCGAAATCGATTCGATGTTAGAATTACTCTACGATTGCTTTAATTACATCTAATTTTTCAACAAATCATTCGATAAATTCCTTAAATTTACATAAAAATAATGTCAAATCAAATGTCTTCGCATTCGTTTGGTTAGAGTTTATCCTAAAATCCCATTTATTTACAGATAATCGTAAACTCTATGCTTAAGATCTGAAAGTAATGGCAGAGTTCGTCCCTCAGTTCGTCCCTCGGATGCAGTGCATAGGCGTTAGTCTTGGTTAGCGTCAGCTCTCTTTATCCGGTTCTCCGTTTTCACAGCTTATCATTTGTTGCGAATTATTATAACAATTATTAAAATTATTAATCGATCCGTTTTTGTGATTACTTTCAGTGCTATCAATGAAAGGGACGTCCATTTCATCGATGCTTGACTTGGAGTCCTTCGCGGCTTTGGAAGAACCGAAAGGAGGAATGTGTGTAATCCCTTCCTCTTTCAGCACATTTATGTAGTGCTCAATGATTTCCTTTCCTTTTTTGATATTCTGCGAGTAGTGCTTAACCGCCAACTTCTCGACAACGCCTTCAAAGCCCCAAAAATGACTGACTTCTAGACTCGCCGACTGTTCGAAACAGGTCCAGTCCGGGTTCTCCGGGTATACCTTCAATAGAGTCGAATAATTAGTTCAATTATTTGTGAAAAGGCTGACCAAATCCTAAGACAGAAGGCCTTTAAATTATTGACCGGAAGTTATACTGTTATACAGGAAACCAAAATACAACTAAATTACAGTTTTCCTACTTTTAAGAAACCCTAACCCCCATTGACTGAGATAACTATAATAAAATGAATATACCAAGATATATTTCACTAAAATTACTCAAACCTTTTTAAAACCCCTATAAGTGAAGGAAAAAATAGATTTGAAACTAAAATTGAGGAAATTCTCGATTTTCAGACAAAATAAATGGAACGAAGGCTTAAATTATGACCTTAATCATTTACACTCATTTGTTCACACAATTAAATTTTCTACTAAACTATGTCTAAATTCTGGGCTCTTTTTGGGGAAAATTCGATATCAAATCGTTGTTTTAGTTTCAATTTTCGGATATTTTGAGATATATTTCAATTGATTGAATAGAAATGGATTCAAATCAACTGATATTTAGTGAGTTTTAAGCGAAACAAATCAATAAATAGAGAAAATTGAGTCGAATTTATCGAAAATCATTACATCTATCGGTTTGAGTGACTGAGCACTGGATAGGAGACAACAGACGAGTTATGGCATTGCTTTCAGTGCAGAACTCTCTCGAATTCGAGGAATATATTGATTATAAAAAACGAGGCCTCAGTCTTACTGTTTATCCTGTGCTCAAACGCTATTCAATTTGTGAAAAATTCAGTATTTTTTGCTAAAATTTTTGGAAATTTTATAAAATAAATAAATTTTGGAATCAAAGGGAAAACAATTGAATAAAACCGGAAACTATGGGACTATCAATAGGGGTGTCGACTATCGACCCGTTTTGTGTGATATAATTAATGGTTAATTACCCGATAAGTACACAATTCATGAATCGTTATTCTGTTGGCAAAGCTTTCATTCCAGGCCTCGATTTTCAATATTCTGTTCCTTCGGTCTAAAGTATTCTTTTGGATGAAATAAACGAAATCCACTCCAGATATCTGTCGGAAAACAGTTACATAATTAATAAAATTCAAATTAATTCAAATCTATTTTTGCATAACTATTGAGGAAAGCTATTAAAAGATAAGTAATCAAGAAATCAATAGTTTTTAATGACAGCGAATCATAACTCTTATGTTATATACATTTGAAGTAAAACACAAAACAATTTCCAAAATAATTACAATTCTATTGTTTTAATAATTTCTGTGAATATATAAATGAATAGCGAATCCTAAACATAGAGAATAACAAATGCCATCAATTCGTTGTTTAATTCAATAGAATTTTATCTAATTTTTTATCAAATTCAAGAAAAACGGAAATAAATGCCACCATTTGTTAGAAATAATTCAAACACTTTTCGCCATTACTTTTCATATATAATTCAACTGACTTTAGACTAATTCAAGTGATTTGAAAAAAGGTGAATAAAATAAAATCAATCTTGCAAGAGCATCGTTTATTGCTAATGTTCAAGAATAGTTCAGCTCTCGATTTATTTCAACAAACATTTCAATAGAATTGTGAATATTCTGCCCAAAGCTTATGAATTCAAATGAGTGGAAATGTTTGGTTTTGTTGATATCGGGGACATTTCAAACTCGATTTTTGAATTTCTTTTTAGAAATGAGGAGAAATCATATCCTTTCAAACAGAATGACGTTTATCTTTGTTTGTAAACCAAGTGATTAAATCTTTTGTAGGAAAACAATTCGAGGCTAACCCTAAACATTGCTTTTAAGTGTTTTTTCTTCAAATTTCGTTTTTAAACATTTGGTTTATTTAAATAAATAAAAAAATGAGTAACGACTGAATGAATGGCAATCAAACGCTTCATATCATTAATGAGATTATAATTAAGTGACGAAAGAAATATCGTCACAAATGTTATATATTTTGATTGAATTAATCAAATGAGAAAAATAATCAGAAATTCATTGAAAAGAGTGTCAATTCTTAATCTCAGAGATAAATATATAAATCAATGAACTGAACAAAAAATAAATAAATCGGTTATCAATTCTATTAACAAAAAGCTTAAAATTGCAAATATTTCCATAAATCTGAGGATTAGTATAAAAAAAAATTATAAACAAATACATAGAAAAGAAAATTAGGAATTGATTTGAGAAGAAAAGAGGGCTAAAAATGTAGACCTTTTTTAAAAGATATGGCGCTTCGACATTAATACGACACTTGCGCTCAATCACATGAATGGCTCCGTCTTCAGTGGTAGACTCGTTGATGGTGTCCGAGCCGACAAACACCGGTATCATTTCACAGGTCGGGAATCGCCGTTCGTATGCCTGAAAACCGACAGATATTCAAAGCAAACATTAGTCACATATTTAGTTAAATATATTTCAAACGGATTTAAATTTTAACTTAAAATAAAATCAATTAACAGATGAGAACATATGTTAGGGTCGGGCAAAGGATCGGGCAAAGGGTCGGATACTTACGGCCATAACTAATTCAAACGGGTATTTATAGACTCGAAGCGGTGACTGATATTTTTGGACCATTTTTACCACAAATTAATAGTTTTTATCGATTTTTATGTCACTTTCGTTACAATCGATTCGCAATAATTTTGATGTATATTATATACAATATATATATACGTATTGTATATATCGACTAAATGACAACAAATAAAACAATAAGAGTTAAAAATAATTGTCTAATCAATTGAACACAAAATATGAGCCAAATTGAGGCCAATTTTCAATTGAATTAATAATATATTTATTAGAAAACGTATTCACTTTTGCGATCGAAATTCAGACTATTTTGGGCTCAAAATGTGATTTCAAACACAATTCAAAAATGACTTAAATGGCACTCAAATTGTGTTAAATCGCAAAACATTTTTGTCACAAATATTTTCGTCAATTAATTACTAAAATATCTGTTTTGCTGTCGTTTCAAATCGCGTCCAAATGTGCGCTAATTTATGAGATTCACAATTACTTTAACACAAATATTAATTTATTTAATATAAAACCGTTTCTTAAATTAATTTAATTTAAACTATTTTTTTAAATAAAATTTTTTAAAACTATTCGCAAAACTTTGAAATAAAAACATAATTCACTTCATTTGATACTAAATTTTGATAAATAAATATTTGATGAAAAACTCATAAAATATAAAATTTTGGTTTAAACACAATTTAAAGCGAAATATAATTATTAAATAATTTGATTATTTATTTAAAGAAATGTTGAAAACAATTGGAAATCAATTGAAATCAAGGAATATGTGAAGGCTTTGAATGCATTCCTTCATTGAAGTGAACGTCTGTTCAATACATACATTACATGCGATCTCTTGTATTACGCTTTAAATGCATTTAATTCACTGAACACTTATGTCATCAAAACTCCAGTTTTAATGCAATTCAGACCCTTTTCACGAATAATTACGTCACTATTCACTCATGTCTTTCACTCCCTTTCTCTCAGATATTGTTTGCTTTCCGTGTAATATAAGAGTAAACAATTGGCCCCCAAATTGTGTTCTCCATCCGAGAACGGAATATATGGATGTCTTTGAGTTGATCTCATTTGAACTGAATTCAGATTAAATGTGTTTTTAATATAATTTTATGTGTTTTGCTTAAAATCCATCTTTTGATTGGAAAATATGTCAAAAATGTTTTAATGAATTTCATATCGAAATCAATGAATTATCTGAGACTAAAACTATTGCTTAAGAATTGAAGAGTTTTTAAATGAGAATAGCTTTTGAAGAATCAGAAACACAGCTCTCAATGACAGCAATTGATTACTCGATATCTATGACTCATATCTACAGATGTTATAAATTAAATCCTTTTTATGTCATTTAATCCAAATTTCACGAATGATTAACAATTGAGAAATTGGCTCAATTTATAGTATTTTATTCAATAATTAGCTAGATCATTACAAAAAATACAGGAATTGAGAGTATCTGAGAGTTGATTGCAATACGGCTGTCCTTTATCAGGAACAGTGAGTGTGGGTCAAAGTGGGTGTCTAACCCAACCTGAGAGTAGAATATGTCCTTCATCAACTTGATTTGTCAAAAACATTGAGATAAACGTGAAATATGAACTAGCATATTTATTACAATCGGCCATTTTATTTCTATTAATTATTTCTTGATTTTCTGTAACATTAAGAGTTGTTAACAAAGTTAAGGATAACTTAAGTTAAGGTTTTATGTTGTAATTAACCACTGATAGACACAATTCACACAATTAAGGCATTAATAATAGAAGCAGAATTGAGCAAGTTGAAATAATAATCCTACTACGACTAACCACTACCACTAACACTACCATGATACAATTATAAGAGAATTTTCTTGTTTTGTAAATTCAATGAAAAATATTCAATTTAGTAAATATTGAGTCTATAGAAGGGCTCAAAATCTTGTGAAAAAATGGGTGGAATGTCTTTACACTAATATGTAATCTGAAAATTAATTAGTTTACTCCTATCCTATCCTCAGCTATAGTAGTATATTACAAGTTTATAACGTACAGGTTCTTCAGAGTGGGGGTCAACCAAATTGGAGAGATTTTTGTTGTTTTTAATGAAAACTTTTTATGGATGGGTTGCACCCAATGGACACCCGATGGATGACATCTTTTGCAGACCAATTTGTTCTCAATTGTTGGTAATCCCTTCCGATAGCTATTTATAGGATAAAAATACGATCGAATGCCATACAAATAATAATTTTGTTTAATAATCAGGTCCAAGAAAATATGTGCTTGTACATTTGAGGTTTTTTCTTTTAGATATAAATTTTTAGGCATGCACAGTTTATATTAAGATTTGTGTGGATATTCTTACTTTCCGGATAGAGTGAATCTAACAAGGTTAAAATTAATATTTTTTAATCTTAAGTATCTTAATATCCTTTAAATGATTACGAAATTTGTAATTAATTACCAATAAATTCAAATTCTATGACATCGTAATTAAGATTATTTTTCCATTTATTACTCTTTTTACGGATTAATTTACTTATGAAGACGTCAGCGAAGAGAGTGTTTCGTCACATAACTCATGCCTACAGTTATGCAATGCTTTCATCAAAACATAAACAAATGTTTAAAATCCAAGAAAACTCTCTCTTTTGGGGAATTGTTTTCATTTCTATTCATTTCTATTCATTCATTGATTGATTCACATATATATCAATATTTTAAAAATGAAAGGTTTTATAAAATTCAGTTTAAATCCAGGAATTAATATAAATTTTGTGTCCATTCCTTTGATTCGTTGTTTTCATTGTTCACAACCTTTGAATAAAATACAATTAAAGAACATTAAAAATAAAAGTCAATCCTCTCAGGAATGGCTGAAAAGACAACTGAATGATCCGTATGTGCGAAAAGCCCGGTATGAGAACTATAGAGCCCGAAGTGTCTTCAAATTGATAGAAATCGACGAAAAGTTCAATTTGTTTCACCCGGGAATGATTGTCGTCGAGTGCGGTGCAGCCCCCGGTTCTTGGACTCAATATTTGGTGAAAAAACTAAAATTAGACGAAGAAAACCGATATAAGACGGGAGCTGTGATTGCAATCGACAAGCGATCCATTGCTCCGATTTCTGGCGCTATTGTTATGTCGAACACAGACTTCACTAAACCTCTAAATCAGTCAAAAATATTGCACTCATTGAATGGCAAATTGGTTGATGTCGTGTGCAGTGATATGGCGCCCAACGCGTCCGGTCATCGCGATCACGACTCCCTCGCTATTCATGGCCTCTGTTATAGTGCTCTACAGTTTGCTGTAACCGTATTAAAGCCAATCGGAGGCACATTTCTCACCAAAATATGGAACGGAGAGGACACAAATGCTTTGAAGAACGATTTGCACGACTTTTTCGATGTCGTCAAACACGTCAGACCCGATGCCTGTCGGGACGACTCCACAGAGTCTTACCTTTTGGCCACTAATTTCAAAGGAATTAAGCGTTGAATAAGACTTTTATACAGAATTTATATAAACTTTTATTCAATACATTTTAAGTTACAATCAATTGATTAAATATTTACAGAAATCGCAAAAATTGGCACAAATTTTGAAATAAATTCTATTTTATAGACATTTAATACAGTTTTATAGGAATTAAATCCAATGAAATGATACTCAAAAATATTAGTTTCGCAGCAAATGATATATATTTTGTCAGAAATGATGACTAAATTCATTTAAAAATGACTTAACGCTACTTAAAAATGTTTGGACGGTCTGTATATTGATATCAAATTATCTGTCGTTCCCACAGCCAGTCGTGCCTTCAATACAAATAATCATTAATTTATTTATTTCAATGATTGAGACTTACTTTCAACGGATGAAAAGCCAGACTACAAATGGGTCCCAACCTGTGAGACATAAAGCCCTCATAGTTTCTGATGACACCACCGGACAGGGCGTCAAAAGTATATAAATTGACGGATGAGTAACCGTTTGGAAGATTTGGATTTCCTAATCCACTGCAAAGGAAAAGACAATTAATAACAGAAGGAAAGTATGAAATGTGAATACCAGGCGAAGACATTGGCTTCAGAGTGGACGGCCATTGAACTCATTCCTGTGCCAGTGTTTATCGATTTGATGGGATGCGTGGCATTCCGTTTGTCGAACCATTTGATATCTCCGGTGGCACTTCCGCTGATTATTAAGAACCTGTCTTCGTGTGGGTATATGTGAGCGTTGACTATACATCCCTTGTGGTCATAGAATGTGTGGACTCGACTGTCGTGCGGCATAAGTCTGTCATCGAATACACGGACACTACCATCGCTACAACCGATGCATATTAAATGAGAACCGTCTGTAGAAATAGAGGTCACACAAGTGTCGGCCCCGATATTTAAGTCTCTAATTTTCATTTCTTTGCGCGCATCCCAAAGACGTATAGCTCTGGTCTCTCCCGAAGCGATTAGTTTCTGTTCCAATTGATTCCACGACAAAATGACACCACTTTTTGAATTGCTCTGCATATCACTGAATATTTGGAACGCCGTCACGAGTCTCGGTTTCTCAGACTTGTCAGCGCTCATGAAATTGTTCCAAACTCTGATCGAGCCGTCGTCACAACCCGTCATCAGTAGACTCAAGTCGTGAGTATTCAACAGTTGAATGTCTGTTATTCTGGTCGGAAACGAATTTAGATTCGAGTGCGTCCCCAAAAGGGTAGGAGTAATGCTGTTGTTGTAACTCATATAATGTGTTTGCTGTGAATCGAAGGCCCAAACACTGAATGAGTCCCTTTCGCCAATAATAAGTCTGTTCTCATAGGGATGGAAAGCCAAGTGTTGAGGAGTATTGATGTTCTTCTGAATAAATATTTGTTCATCGATATGGTTGGGATCGACAGTCAATAGTTCTTTCGCAGCCTTTTCTTCAATGTTGTGATTTCTGGTAGTTCTCCACTCCTTCTCATAGTGGATATGACTTTCGGGATCGACGGTATAACTTATGTTTGAAGCATAGGGTTGACTGAAATGTTTAGTACACCACTCGACAAATGAAGTGCTGATAAGAGCCTCGCGATGACAGTTGGAGTTCTCCACTTCGTTTCCGTCTTGACTTTTCTCCGAAACACTGGGCTCTCGACCGAAGATATACCGTTTCCTCGAATAAGGAGTAATGAAAGTCGTGTATTGTTGCAAATGAGGGAAAGGAGAGCTCATATTCATTCTGTTCGGCACATTTATACTCTCTCTTATAGGCGTAGTATTGCGAGACTGACCAGTGTTTGAATTCGGGGATTCACTCATATAGGACTGCATATTATTCGGGGAATTCGGGTCTGAGAGGGAGTGCTCTGAATTGGACTCTTTTAATGAGTCGTAAGCATTAGAGGCTTGAGTTATACGGGATTTCATTTCATCGATCACTGTGTGAGCCATTGTCGCCACTTCCGGATAGGGGTCATTAGCGTAGGACATAATCACATCCCATACTGTCCGATACACATTAGGAATGGCAGACATAGACAACGAAGAATTGCTGGGATAACCACACAATGAATTGGAAGAGTTGACTCTTTTCAACGGAATATTTTGTATACTCGAGAGGTTGGGAGGAGTGAGTGCTTCCCCACTGACTGAACCTTAAAATTAAAATTAATTGTTTGAGAGTTTGTTATCGAAATGTATTGAAAAATGTAATGAATTAACAAAACAATTGATAGTTAGTCGAAAAGCAGACAAATGGAGACAAATCATAGATTAGAGATATTCTCACCAATGGTTTGGTGTGTATTAGGAGTTATCGAAATCGGAACGCTTAAGAACTTATTAATAGTAATGGCGGAGAGTCTGTCGCGCGACGCAACTTTACGCAATCCCGACGGAGGCGTCCCTCCATTCACAGTGTTATCTTCGTTTGGGTTAATCGCAAATCAATGGTTTGTTACGCAAATCACATTCAATTAGTGATATCACAAAACAAGACTTACCCCCATTCGAAGAAGTCATTGGGTTATTCTGTGCTATCTCTTTGAGTCTTTCCTCTTCCAACTTTTGATACATAAGAGCAACAAAGCAGTTGTCGAAGATAAGGACCAACCAGTGGAGGGCAACCAAAAGCTCCTTACGAACTAAGGGTGAGCTGTCGTTTGAAACTTTGTTTATTAAAGTGATGGCAATGTTGTGGTCCAAAGCGTTTGCGTGATCTGTCCTCTCACTCGCGCTGTTGATAAACGTTCCCAAAGCATAGACAGCCGCAGCTCTCACTTCTGGGACCGAGTCTTCCAACAAAATGAAAAGCTTTTCGTGGGCTGTATTGCGAGTGGCCTTCCAACGCGCCTCCTCGTTGTTCTCCCAAATATGAGCCAAACATATGGCTAACCACTGACGTAATAGTGGTGTCGAGGAATCCATATAATTAGGGGGTAACTGCTCTAAGCAGTGATCGATTAAATTTCCATTTGGAGTATTTCCCTGAAGTGCCGCTTCCTTTGAAGTCATGTCAAATTCACAATCAGTACATTGATTATAATATGAGCGACAAATGAATACCTGTCCCGCCGGATGACTCTTCACAATACATGCCATCACGAATGCAGCCATTGTTCTGTGCTCTGCAGGCATGTGTTGGTCAGAGAGAACGCTAAGGAAATATTTGTGACCATTGTCTCGGACTAAGTCTGCCTGACATGACTGCAAAGCAATTCCTCAGTTAATCGCAATTTAAAAGTTTTTGTGTCAGACCTGATCCACAGCTAAAACTTTGGCCCAAATGAAGACTAAAAGAGGTCTTAACTCTCGGGCAGAGCTCTGAAGTAATTTCAAAACATATGGAAAGATACCGACGGATAACGCCTTTAAATGGAAATCAAAATTAATAAATAATGTCGGAAATGGAGGGCATCCCTACCAAGTGGACAGCCCAGGGACCCAAGTCTAAGAAGCGGCCCAAAAGATCTAATGCTCGCGACCGATGAACTTGACTGAGAAGGACCTGCAACACAATTGGCAGCTGCTCCGGATGTCTGTCCGGTTGTGGTCCCAATTGGAGCCATACTTCAAATGCAGTCAACTGTTCGGAAAAGAACTGACTGTGTCTGTATTGAGCGCTTTCATTGAGGATTGGGTTTAATTGAGCCAAACACAGGTCAACCGCTAAATCCCAAGCGTTCCACATCGGGTGATGATATGCTGGGGGAAGGGCTGGATGTGAAATAGGGGTGCAGTCATATGTTCTCATAATTCTTTCGGCTAATAAAAAATTTCTGAAGAGTGAGGCGACCAACAGATCCTGTCTGAAGAGGCGCTGAAAGAGATCGCGGGGCAGAGTATTCCACGCAATGGTGTCGGTTATAGCCGTGAAAATCCAGTTCAGTTCGCCTAACATTGTTCTCCTGTCAGTCAATTGACCCGGAATTTTGTCCAAAAGCTCTAAATTGACGGCAGGGATCAGTTTTCCGGCGCTCTGTTTGATAAACCATCGAAGAGATATTTTTATAGGAGTTGTCAAACAAGAAGTGAAGAGGTCTGCCGGCAGATCCGGATGCATCGGCAACAGCTCATTCCGAGCACTGGCCGCCAGCAAAATACAATTTTTGTAATTGGGAGTCATTTGGTGGTGATATGGAGAGCCAGTGCTCGAGGTATTCGTATTCAGATTCAATTCGTGTTCTTTTTCGTGTTGTATCGCAAACTGAAGAAATGAGTCGACAATAGTTCCGGCGTTAGAGCACTCGAACACATAAATAGAGGGCGAACCCATCCATTGCTGCAAATCGTAGACAGAGAGCGGTATATATTGAGTGTAACTCCTGTTGAAGACCCAAATCTCTCCGTTGACGGTCGGTTTGGGAACTCCGTGTCCGTTGTAGTGAAACAAAACCCTCTCGTCTTTTGCGTTTCGTCGCAAAGAAGTGCACAACTTTTTAACGTCTTCGACAGTCGGGTCTAAACTCTGCTTATATCTGGCTCTGGGCTGCCATCTCTCATATTGTTTCAGTAAATTAGTGCCGATGGCCTCCAACGCCTTCTGCGGCGCCAAAGAGAACGGATCGATCCAACACTGAAGAACTGAACACGGATTCGGTTTTATTATATCCGGCGGATCGACCCCTACGTTCAAACAGAGCACAAGAGCCACACTCACTGTCTTCATCTGTGGTCAATATAAACAAATAGACTCAATATCCCGAAGAAATCAATTTAAAGCTCATATAAATCACAATCAATGAGTTATTCAATTGAAGACTTAATTTGTTTGAACACAACTCTTGATTTTGGGTTTAAAGCAATACATACCCTGTCTTTCATTCTCCAGGATTGTGAAGACTGGTTATCGGCAGAGGGTATGCCCTCAATGTTCTCCCGATGTCTAAGTTGGTCGAAAGCATTGGCCAAAACAAGAGTTTCCTCGCCATTGGACTCACTCTCGTCGGACTCGTTGTTGAGATCTTTGGCGAAATCTGTTTCGTCAAACATAATATTGTGGTCGAAGTGATGATAAATAAATTGAATAAAGTGCTGAAATCAAAAGCAAAGTCCAGTTGAGAAATGAGTCGATTATAATGAGTCGGTGTTCAGTGTTTACAGAGTTTAGCCAAAAGCGTGCGATTGTTTGCAAACTGATGGCAGGAAAGGGACCGTCTCTTCATCGAAAACGTTTGCCAAATGTTTTGGGCGTCAATCGATTCAATACATTCCTAATGACATTGATTTCACTGTTTTCCACACTTTTATTCAATTATTGAACACTCGATTCAATCGCTTCTTATGATTACTCAGACTTTAAAACAAACAAATGGTTTCTTATATTGATATCAAATAAAATGAAATCCATTTAATGTAATCAATAGATAATAAAAACTTCAAATATTACTTAAATCTTATAATTGATTAATAGTTTTGTTTGAAAACTTTGAATAACCGAAGAGTTTGTGGAAAATAATAAAGTCTTTGATTTTGTTATAAAATAAAATAATTTTTTCAGTGAATTGAATACAAACGGAAAACATAAACAATAATATTATTACGAAATATGTGATTACGAAATGCGGAGTCAGTAAGGGTTGGTTGGGTTTACTTCTGGGATGGGATGGTATGGAATGGAATGGTATGCTTGTGATCGATGTTGTGCTGCTCTCTGCCCAAAGTCGCAGCACTGGTAGCTCTGTCCGGACCAACACTCGACTGTGTGTTCGACTCTTCGAAGGCTTAGTATTGCAAACACTGATTGCGATAACATTTCGATGGCAGTCATGAGTGGGAAGTGCTCTCAGGCTTAAGGCTATCACTACTTCTGTTTATGTGATATTTGAGTTTCAGAAACAAATCAGATCAGAAGAGATGAACGACTGGTTCGTCTGTTTTTCAACCGAAAGCTCCACAATGTGTTCAATAACTTCTTGAGACGACTCTCTCTTCCATTCATCGAAAAAGTGTTCAATTTTTAAGTGTTTTACTCTTTTTTAGTATTTTTAATGTAATTAATATTTTGAGAGAAAAAGTTTTTTCGGTTTATATCTGTCGCCAAAATGTTGACCACATCTTCCATACCATCGATTAGTTTAGTTTCAAAGACAAAGAGTTTAAATCTGAGAATTGGGCCCAATTTGGGATCAATTGTCTCATTATTTTATATGACAATAGTTTTAAATTTAATACAATTTTCTAATGCATTCAATTTGGAAACAAGACTTCCAGTCATCAAATACGGTCCGACCAATTCATACTTCGGCTACTCAGTGGCCGAGCATTTAATCCTCGATGAGAACAGCCGACAGGTCTCCGAAGCCGTGTAAGTCTAGAAACACTACTTTCCCTCTTATTCTGTTTGATTTAATGGCTAACAATTGATTGATTAATAGCCCAACGAATCAAAAGTTTTTCTCAATTATTGAATTTAATGCCAAAAACAAACAATAAATTCATTTTATTCACTATTAAAGTCTGATAACTATTTACTTAATGTTTGTAATAAACTTATGTCTCATTCAATGGAAAGTATGAAAAATATTTGTTAAATGTATTAAAGTGAAGCCAATATAGAAAGTGATATTAAATGGGAGTGAGCAAGGTCCTACAGTCGTACAGAGCCGTGCAAGCTGTTGACCGGCTCCTCTTGCAAACAATATGGAACAAAGTTCTATCAGTTTTGGTTAATTTTGAGAAAGTGTTGGGTTTTAAACAATTAATTCTTTGACACGAATTTGATTCCCTTTTAAGCCGTTTTCTACTGATTCTGGATATGAAAAATTGTGTATTAATTGAGTGACAAAACACTTTTGTGTTTCAATAATATAGTTATGAAAGGCATAGAAAAGCGCTAAAAGTTGTCGAGTGTTATAAAAAGAGTGCCCCTGAGAGAGCTCTTGGTTGTTTTGGTGCAATAAATTGATAGCAAAGAATGTAAATAAAAGCTTTTCTCTCAAATACTACTAATTGGTTAGAATAGTACTGAGCGTTGAGTTCGCAGTTTTCGTTTTGTTTTACAGTTTGTGATATGAATGCTATGAATGCGAAACCAATTGAATGGCGTCTCATATAATGGTCTAACTATTGGTACCTCTTTTCACAACATATTGAGCACATGTTTAATCAAGAGTAGAATATTCTCATTTCATTTCACTTATTTAACATAATTTGAGTTCAGGTCTCATATTTCACTAATAAAGAGTGGAAACGGCTATGTTTTGGCCAATTATGGTCATCAATGAGCGGTCAATACGCCAATTAGCTAACAGTTGTTTGACAGTCTGTTGAGGGCCGACACCAAACATTCTTTATTTTTTTGCTCCTTTTGCTGCTCATTACAAAACTTGTAGGCTTTCAATGGTTGAGAGGCCGCTAACCTGTTCTCCAAAGTTCAATATTGCCTTACATTTCACTCTATAAGGACTGAAATATTCAAATTTTTATCACTTATTCTATTAATTCTACATTTTTATTAATTTTTAGAAGACGACCAAGATCAAAACTTTTATCTCCAAATGCTAACCATTAATGACTTTGAGAATCTCTAATGTTTTAAAAGCAAAGACCAGTTCTAAAAAACAACAATTTTTGAAATGACGTCAGTTTTTGTTGTTTTCAAAAGAAATATTCAAATTTGAATAATTTGTTCTTTGCATTCCTGGCTGTCCTTGGTCATCTCTTGTTCAATTTGTATCACTAATTCCAGTTTTATAGCTTAATCCCAAATAAATTGATGGAAATTAAAGTATTTTTGTTTTGTTTTAATTAAAATCTGTGCAAATCTTTACACATTTGAACTGCTTTTCAACAGAAGTATCGCTTAATTTATGGCCATTTCTTTGTTTTGATTGATTTAATGATTTAGGAGTTAATTATTTTCACCAATTTTTTCGTTGAAAAGCAATTTAATTATTATTTATTGATTCGGCAAAACGTGAATAAAATGTTTCAAACCTTGCATTTCGTATGAATGAAATACAAAACTTATGGGCATTTTATTACTTTGTTTATTAATAAGTGCTGAGAGTCCTGTCCCGCAGACATCAGTTAATAAGATATACTTTTTTCTTTAGCTTTTAATGGTTTGCTCTCTTGGGTGTACACAAAATCAAAAGTCACTGATTTTTTTCCCAACTCCCAGGGTTTGGGCGGAACCCTATTGGCCATTACTGATGGTATCAGATAATTGAATGTTACCTAACAATGACCACAACAATGGGATCATCACATGGGAGCAGATGTTTTATATTTGCTTATTATATAACTTTTGTGGCACTGATTAGCACTAAATTTCTGTATTTTGTAACAAAAATATTTGGCACCGAATATAAAAATATAGTTTCAAAAGATATGTCAATTTGAATGCCTGTCGTGTTATTCGTTAAAAAAGTTGTCGGAAATTAATCATTAACTCAATTCATCACTCATTTGATTAACTTATGTTTGGATTTTTCACTCACTTTATTCAAAATTCAGATTTAAACTCATTAGACGTGAATATTATGCAAAATCAGAGCCCTATTGATATCAGTTTACATTTGTATTCATTAAGATCTCTGTTTATTTAAATCTAATTTAAAGTCAGCGGTGCTCACACTCAACACTCTCTCATCCCATTAAATTGACGGCATTTGGGTCTGGTTCCAGAATCTAGATAACTTATCTAAATAAGCATTTTGTTATAACAGGAGATAAACTTGTCAGTTTCAATTCTGGTCTGTCTGAGAGGTCTCTTCTATTCTAATCCCGGGTGAAATACTTGGCCTCTAAAGGTCTCGTGTTTTTATATAAGGATCAGATGTCAGTCTATTGAAAACAATCATCTTTCAGACCCTTCGGTTAATGCAATGATATATTTAGCGATAGTTTCAGACTTTTGTTTATGTCTATTGAATTAACAGCTGCTGTAATACAACTTCGTTCCGACACTATTTGAGATGACCAAGATCATTTTAGTCTGACTAAGATGACATTGAACTTTATCAGTTGCTATTTCGCTGGAAATAATTGATTTGCGAAAATCCAATGAAATGCAAAACACATTTTATTTATCTCTTAATAACTGATCACTGGCTTTGAGTTTCCGATTATTTGTAAAAATAATTACTCAGCGATAATAATAGTGTAAAACTAATTGATTGATAATTTTTCATTCATTTCATATTTTATGGGAAAAATTTTATGATAAAAAAAATTGGAGAAGGGTTTTTTAGCTGTATGTGCTGTAGCCCTTGGCAATCACTCGCTGTTTAAATTCGAGACTCGTTTTCTATTTTAGTTGAACTGAAACACTGATAATTTAGTGGACAAATGTGTGCAAACTTTGATCCTTGTTCAGTTGAGCGCTTTGTTTAGGGTTTCCGCTCAACTGCTAACCACTATTTAGTGTTTGTAGTGAACACCTTTGTATTGAGACATTGGCCTCACTCGAAGTCTCCGACAAAATATGAATATTTGAGTTCTGAAATTTCTTTTGACATAAGCCACAGGAATATTAGGCACAACTGATGCCACAACCGATGCATTTGGAGAACCTTTTTTGAATGCATGTCATGTCATCTCTTTGTTTATTTATGTTTCGCTTCGAATGAAAACTTTTTCTGCTATTTTAAACCAATTGCACCGAAAATTGTATTAATCAAACATTTTTAGTCTGAATTAGTAAATACACAAAATTCCAGTTATGGCTAAGAATAGAAGTGAATCTTCACAAGTGTTTGCCTTTCAATATGTCTATCGATTGACCCATTTTTAGGCGAATTACGCCTAAAAGGAGTCGTCTATCAAAATATTTGCGGCCTTTTATCCGACCAATAAATATATTTCGTTTTCATTCCTTTATTTTGTTGGTCTTTGAATACAATTAATCTGAAAAATACACATCAAATGGAGATCAATATCGTGTGACTTAACTTTATTTTAGTTAATATTATTACTTAGTATTTGATTTATGACAGCAATGGATTAAAACCTGTTTATCCCAACTCTTTGGGCGTTATTTAATAAGGAAAGCATTGATTATATGTTTGGTTTGTTTGCCTTAATTTGGTAATGCATTCAATCCCTTTGAATGGCTTCCAAAACAGATCCAAATGCTGTCTGAAAAACAAAATATACAATACTTGGCATAAGAGAAGAGATTTCAGTGAATTAGTAGCGAAACTTTGCTACAGATTAGAGGCCAGTATTCGACTGCAGTTGTTTTCAAATAATAGCGGTTCTCAGTTGGGATCCCTTAATACATGCCATTGGAAGGCATAGCCATCAAAGCCTACTCTAAATCATTGTACTCTATGTACACCACTGTATACCACTGTTTGCTTTGAAATTCATTTTATTACTCACTCATCACAACCAAAGATTATATTCTATGCCGTTCTGGGGATCTATAGACTGACCCATCACTGGGCCATCGCAAAGAGGAATCACCACAGGAGTCCACTCAAAATATTAGTGAACTAGCAACTCTTCAATCTTATTACACAGAGAGATACCTCATTTGTAGTTAAATAAGAGCCTATTTTATCAAGATTATTCTCTAAAGCAAATTGCTTTTTAAGGCCTTTTTACTCATACTTTAAAGTTTTAATTAGTTGCTGAATATAATTGAAAAATAGATTCATTAGCAAGTTCAATAATCATCAAAGTGATTAATATTGATTTTATGCAAAAATTCTATATGTTTCTAAATGAGTGATCTTGATCATCTCTCTGATGGATCAACACGACTAGCACTGACTCATTTCCGACTCGTGTCTGTGATTCCAGTTTTGATTTATTGGTTAATCTGAGGATCTCTTCACTCATTTCTATTCGCCTCTGATTTGAATCGATGCAAACGATTCGCTTCATTCCGAGTCATTTAAAATTCTTTTTAGACTCAAAGTCTAACCAATTCTATTGGAAAATTCAATTTACTCGATGAGAATTGCATTTTATTTGCTACATTTGAAATAAATTGTGACAAACCGTTCGTTTCAAATATTCTCTCCTTTTTTGAGACACTTATTATTAATTTATTCGAAACATATTAAGACTTAACCCATATTTGATCGAAAAATTCCGGACAATTGATTTCCGAAATATTATCTGTGAGGCAATCAGACGTCCTTGCCCATTCCCAAACACAGGCTACATCTTGAATGTCTAGTTTTCCAACTGGTTATTAAAAACGTTATTCAATTTTGCCGTTTGTTTGCACTCATCTCAAGTTATTTGGGAATAATTTCTTAATTAACCTGATATTGAGGTAGGAATACATGTGGGCGTCATATATAGTGTGGGCATAACTTCCGGAGGATTTCTTATGAATTTTGATAAATATTAATGAGTGTTATCACAACTTATTTTCTTTTTTTTCAAAACCACTTTTAGATTAACGCCTTTAATAATTTCTGTCTTTTTTAATCCGAAAAATAAAACTTTTTATTATATAATTTATTTTTATGTTTTGAACTCTTAAAAGGACACAATTTTTTCTATCCATTTGAATGAGGGTCGTTCACAGTCTCCATGTATTGACATGTGATTTAGAAACTAGCTCATTTAACCGCCTCAATGTTTGAATAATAAATTAAAGATTGCGTCTTTATATTCGACATTATAGAATGTTGGTGGGCGCCCCCCGAGCACAGAGTGGTCAGCCTATGACTAATCATTCGGGAGTAGTCTTCAAATGTTCGTTGACTACCTTTCAGAGGGATTGCATTCAACTGAAAATAGACCAAGATAACAAACGTATTTATTAAACAAATTGGTTTATTTATATCTGATTTTATAATCTGATGATTGTCAGCACCTGATGACAGTATTAGCAAAGATGACCAGTGGTTAGGAGTCACTGTCAAAAGTCAGGGCCCGGGAGGTATAGTCGGATAGCATTTGGTCTCTCATAATGTGTGATAAATAATTGTTTTTACTTTTTTAGGTTATGTTATGGTATGTTCTCGTCTTGTGTTCAGTACTTTGCATTCAATTAACTTTAAATGATTCAAACGGTAAGGTCTGCGCCCACCGCTATATTTTGAAAGGACCCGATTTCCAGTGGGGTCAAGGAATTTGTTATTCGTTATCACAATATTTAGACTTTCGGAGGGCGTGGGAGCCCTGCTATAACCGTCCCGTCAATAAAGCACACGAACAGTTCGGTGAGATATTAATCATATTATCGATTGATGGGCCAATTGATCAAAGTGTTGGTCATAGGTTACTGTCAGGCCGGCACCAGTGGCGAAATAACTGATGACTATGACATAGTGATCGGCGCTCCGGGTCCTTACACTTGGCGCGGGACTGTGTTTTCCAATTCCGTCAGGTATTTATGCCATTCATTTGGATAAAGTTTTTGGCCTTCAATTCCTTTCCTTGAATTTGAATCTGAATTTGACTTAAAACTAATTATTTAATCATTTTTTCTATATTTTTCAGGGAAGGGTATCTCACACTCTCTTTACTCTCTTTTTCGTCGATAACTTCTAATAACTCATTCATTCTCTCAAACTCTCAATCAATGTCTCCGTTACTCAAATCTGAACTCATTTTCTAACCTCTGATGAAATTATGGTTTATTTTCAGATATCGAATCCGAGACGACAAGACTTGGTATGATTTATGAGTTTATTTGATTCCTTCCCAAAGGATAACATAATTGCCTTTTAAGGTATTTGGGACCTGTTCTCGAAAATGAGTCGCCAGTTGATAAATACAGTTATCTAGGTATTCATAACTCATTTCAAATATTTGGTTTCGTTTATTCCGTTTTATCTCTTTTTAAAAGTTTTATAATTTAACAAAAAATTTGAATTTTAGGAATGAGTGTCACTTCAGGAAAGTTTTTCGACAATTCTACGAGTTATGCTGGCGGTGCCCCCCGTGCTAATGGCACAGGTATATACTCATCACAATTATTAATATTCTCACAATTAATTTGTTTGTACTTTTAGGACAAGTGGTCTTCTATTCCAAACATAAGGGAGAATCTATTTTTGACGTCCGATCCATTTTGAGTGGAGAGCAGTTCGCCTCCTCTTATGGCTATTCTATGACTAACCTCGATTGCAACGGAGACGGGTCTCTACTTTTGCATAAATTTTCGAAAAAAGTATTAATTTCTGTTTGAATTCAATACCGGAACAGACATTTAGATTTGGTAGTCGGCGCTCCTTTTTATTACAGTAAAAGCGAAGGGGGAGCCGTTTATTTGTATTTGAATACTGAGGGCAAGTTTACTAACCCCTCTACACGACTGACCGGTAAACCAGAGTCCAGGTTTGGTTTCGCGCTCGCAAATGCCGGGGATCTCAATAAGGTTGGTCTCAGTTTTAATAAATCTCTTAGAATTGCCTCTATTGCCGTGTCTGTGAAGACCATGTTACTTTATTTGCCGCATCTCTTTATTTCTAAGCTTTTTTTTGTAGAACTTCAAAGAATTCTTGATAACAGTGTTTTTGTTGAACAGCTTTTGTGCCGACAAATGAATGTCTTTATGTAAAACTTGACTTTTATTAGTCATTCTTTGAAAACATTAATTCTTTACTCCATTTGAGATATGGGTTCAGACTTTAAATTGAATTTATGTCTTCCCATTAGAAATGACACCCATTTTGTTGATAAACGATCGCAGAACTCGATCTTGAATTCTATCCAAAGAATTCAATTCCCTTCTGAAGAATAATATTCTTAAAAACTATTAGTTTCATGACTTTAGTAAACAGAGAATAACCCAATTATTACAAAACAGGACGGAAATCACGATTTGGCGATTGGAGCGCCCTATGAAGACAATGGGGTGGTGTATATACATTTGGGCTCTTCCACAGGACTCAAGGAAACGCCGTCACAAGTCATTAGAGCGTCGGAAATGACTAATGAATTACAAAATTTAAAGACATTCGGATATTCTCTTTCGGGTATATTTCCCTTTGTTTTTCACATTTCTCTAATTTTTTGTCAAACTTCCAAAAAATAGTTTGAATTCTGATTCGAAAAATTGAGACAAATTTCCTTAAATTATGTCAATTGAGGCATAAATTCTTGTTTAGAGAAAAAAGTGCTGACATTTGCATCAATTTATTGCAAATAAATAAATAAACTAAAGAACAGACAAATAGTTTTCGATAATAGACTAAAGAATTTCTATTTTTAGTTCAATCGATGTTTTGTTAAAAAATTTATACTCTTTTAAAAATATGAAAAAGGATTTGACTATAATTCCAACTTTTTTTAATTTATTCTTAAGGGACTCACGATTTGGATCAAAATGGATATCCAGATCTTTTAGTGGGTGCCTATGAAAGTGATGCGGTCTGTATTGCACTCAACATATTTGAAAATTTATTTGAAAATTGTATTTTCCTTAAAGATGGTTTTGTTGAGGGCCCGACCTATTATAGACATCCAGACATCAGTGACGGGCCAACTGAGCCAAATAGACCCGAACGGAGAGGGCTGTCGCGATGATCTCTATTCAAAATTAGTTTGTTTTTCATTCAACGCTTGTTTTCGTTTCAATTCGACGCTCAGGTCTGCGGCCACCGGTTTCTTACGTCTTCACTATCGTATTGAAGCCGAAACTTTCACCGGTATTATCAAATTATTTGCAAATTTAAACACGTTTTAAGTTTGATGTGTTCAGGCAAGAAGTACTACCGGGTCAAATTCAAGTCCGCCGCTGATTCGGATAACCCTAATATTGTTGAACGAGATATCACTATAAGAGGTATTTGTTATTCAGTTTTTGGTTTATTTTAAAATTGATTCTCTGATAGGCGTCAGTGACTTCCATAGTGAGCACTGTTCCAAAGAAGTGGTTTATCTCAAAGACAAATCCGATATTCAAAACCCAGTGATGTTTAAGTTGACGTATTCTCTCATTCAAAAAGAGCCCCGAATGCCAACTGAGGGCGAAATCCTTCCCGATATCAACAAATATCCGATTCTTAACCAGGAAGAGGCGCACCGGATATTTGAGGCCCGTTTTCTCAAAGAATGCGGTACTACTTTTCCCGTCCCTTCTATTTATTAATGAGTCACTAATTTAGGAACCGATGAAATCTGTGAAAGCGATCTTCGGGTTGAAGCAGATCTCATAACTCGAAGGAAAGAGGGAACCAATACTTATATGTTGTATTTGGGAGACGACCACTTGAACCTCAATGTCCGAGTCATGAATCGAAAGGAACCGGCTTATGACGCAAATGTCTATATAACTCATCCCTCGAGTCTTAGTTATGTCGGACGAAAAATTATCGTATGTTTTGATTGAAACCATTTTATTGATTATTATCTCAAACCATTGAATGTCTCAGAGGGGCGATCAGTTGGACTGTAGTCCAGTCAACCGAACCCTACTTAAGTGCGATTTAGGAAATCCTTTCAATTCGGGAAAAGTGGAATTCCAACTGCGGTTTAACCCGACGGGGCTTTCAGACGCAGAAACTAGTCTTGAAATGAAAATTCAGACCACGACGTGAGTTCAATATCTTTTTTCTACAAACAATTTGCAAATTAATTAATAAATTAACTGAAATCAGGACGAGTTCTGACATTTCGTCTGCCGATGATTTGGTCACTTTGAACGCCGAAGTCATACGAAATGCAGAATTAGAACTGAGCGGTAATTCTGAAGAACAACAGGTCAGATATGGCGGAGAAATCAAAGGCGAGGCCGCAATTGTAAGCATTCAATCATTTGATTCCAATAAATAATTGAGTTTTTGTTAGAAATTTGAGGATGAAATCGGAAGTCGAGTCATTCATAAGTATATCGTCAGAAATTTGGGCCCCTGGAGGGCATCCCGTATCGATATTAACGTATCTTGGCCATATCAGGTCGAGAATGGCAGAGAACACGGAAAATGGTATTCAAATTCTGTCTTTAATTCGTTTACAAATGTTTTGTTTCTTTACAATCAAAGGCTACTGTATTTAACGGGCATTCCTCAAGTGACAGGTCAGGGAGGAAAAGGCTACTGCTTAATGGGTGCCGATCAGGTCAATCCTCTCAGCTTCGATGTAAATATATTTCAATATTCGTATTATATTATCGCTAATCGACTAATAATTGAATTAATAATAACTAATCAATTGATTCATTAGATTAATACAGAATCCAATTCATTAGCGAACGGCGATAATCAGTCAGTAAGTGATCCTAACCTCTAAACCATTAACTAAATTATTTAATAACTTTTGAGACTATTTTTGTTAAAATAGAGATTAATTTCATTCAAATGAAATATCAAACGACTTATTCCTATATTTTTTGCCTAAAGTTTTGATTTAAAACAACTTATTTCTAATCAATAACTTTAACCAAAATCTTCATTTTTCAATCGATTCTCAGTTTTTTTTTCTTCAAAATTTAAGTTAATTGAAATTGTTTCAGAAAATGGCCGAAAATCGAGGCATAAAAAGTCGCCGAAAGCGTGAAATGGTTATTCTTCCGCGAGAGGTTCGGGCCTCTGATGGTACCGTTCAAAATGTGGTCACAATGAGCTGTGGTTCGGGGGCTCGTTGTTTCAACTTCACCTGTGTTATTCTAGACTTGGCTGCCAATCAAACTGCTGTAAGCTTTTAATTAAATTCACTGAAATATGAGAATAAAGAGGCGGACGACCACTCTTTGTCTCTTTTAAGCAAAACAGGTCTTTGAAGAGAATAAAAAAATTGAAACATTGGTTGATCCACACTATGATTGTGTGACAAAAAGCACTTTAATGGCTATTGATTTGACTGATAATAGATTTCTTATCAAATATTGTCTAAAAATCAAATCTAAAAAATCCAATTATTTGTTTGGAAACAATTATTTTGAATTGTTTTTAGCGATAATTCAATTGGTTTTCATTGCCTTAAGTCAGAGATATTTTCATTTTTTTCTATTGAAGTATAATTTAAATTCAGTAATGAGTGGGAGTCAAGGAGTGTCTGTCTAGGAATTGGTGTACAAAAAATTAATATAATTCCATAAAAGCCAAACCTAGCGTTCATTGGCCTTCAATTTCAAACCAAATCATTTTTCCCAAACATTCAATCCATAAATAGGAAAAAACTTAAAAATGTTGTGAATCGAAAAACTTTTTGGTTTTGAATTGAAAAGAGCAACAAATATGCTAGATTCTATTACCTCTCTCTACAGCATCTATCAAATAAGGACTGCATTTACATAACTCAATGATTTTGATTCAAATTTTTTAGACTTTTCTCTCAAAATATTTTAGTTTTCAAGTATTGAAGTTTTTTTCGATTTTAGATCATTTTTCTGATAATTTGGTGAAAATATTGAATGTATTGAATGTTTAGGTAATAAGAATAGCGTCTCGTCTTTGGAACGCAACTCTTGTTGAGGACTATGCCTATGGAGTTAATTATGTGGTCATCAAATCCAACGCTGAGATACGTCTGGACCCAACCCTTAACATCCAGCAGAACCGACACAACGATTTCTTTTCTGTGAGAATCCGCTCTTTGTTTGTTTGTTCCCCAAATTGAATATTTGTTTTGAAGGTCGAGACCAAAGCAATACCTGATGTGACGCTATTACTGCCCCGAGAGGTGAGCTGGTGGTGGCTCATCATTGCTGTCCTCCTGGGCCTCATTTTATTAGCACTTCTGATACTCATATTGTGGAAGGTATGACCGCTTTTATTGTTATTCCAATCATTTATAGAATAACTAATGTTTGAAATGATGGAAAGGTTGGGTTTTTCAAGCGAAAGAAGCCAGGCTATCTCGCAGCCCCCACTGAAGACAAAGATTATTAAAGCCATCCTTCGATTGCCACTAATGACAGCTAAGTATTCATTTGTTAAGACTTTCTGTGAATAATTAAATCATAAAAACTTGAAAATCAAAACTTTATTTAAAGACTTATTGTTATTATTATTTACATTAAATTAATTATAACTTAAATTAAAATATTTTTCAATTAAAATAAAGTTTTTTTTTAATTAATTTTTTCTGATTATCGAAATCTTATTTTGAAAGCCGTCAGCTCCATATACTGTCTAGATCCTTTATCCCACTTGAATACGAATAGATAATCAAGGTGAATTACATATTCATAAGTTGGTATTTAATTTGTATTGAATTTCAAGTCATTTGAAACAAAATTTGATAATAATCTCGAATTTGATGACAGAGTTATATAACATTTATGAGCCTAACGAACATCAATCAGAGTCTGTGCTCAGCCCTGATCTTAGCCCTGAACTCAGTTCATAAATTTGAATATGATTTTGGTTAAAAGTGAAGCGTCTATACCTCGGGGACGGACTCATCAGTAATTAATTGTATGAAAATTAGTCAATTATTGAATCACTTAATCACTAAACGGAACCCAATTTTTGAATCAAATTTCAAACTTCGTCTTCGGTTTCATTTGCGGACATTTTTTTGCAGTTATTTTTAAAAATGATATTATTCTCTGAAAAATGAGTAATAATTTTATTCAAATTTAATTATATTTTGTGCAATAAATAAATTTCGTAATAAATATTAAATTAATATAAATGTAAATAAATTACAATTTGGTTAATATCTGAACACAAATCAAAGAAATGACTAAAACAGGAAAATATCACCAATTTTTCAAAACCACAAATCAGATCCGTTTTATTCAATTGGTTTAAGTCTTAAACTTTAAGCGATTCTCAAAATGTTTTTAGTTTTGTTTTTACAAAACCTCATAAAACGGCTCTAAATTGCGATATTCTCTTATAATGAATGAATTGTTTGAAAAAATGAATATAAAAATGAATATCGATTTGAAATAATGATTAAAATCAGTGAAGCGTTGAGTCAGACATAAGTCGAGAGATTTTTCTTCAAAATTTTGATTCAAAATAATTTGAGTTTTAGTATAAAAATTGGTCTCAAATGTGAGCAAAGAGTAAAAAATTGGGAGAAATGTCTTCTTTTTAAGAATAAATTTATGAAACTATAAAAAGGAGCGAATTATTCGCGAACTTGTAATCCCTGAGTAATCGTTTTGACGATAATCGGTGGAAATCTTCGGTCTTCTGTGACTCTGAGTCTCAATTATATAGATTATAGAGAATGGCGAACAGAATACACGCGGTGTAGACTCCCAATGCGATCCACCAAATGAGCTGTTCGTGAAGTTTCTGCTCGAAGTTCTTCAACACAATCAGTCCGATGGTTAGTCCGGCCAAAGCTCCGCTCAGATGACCCACATATGAAACGGGACCCTCTATTTCATGAGCATATCTGTTGAATATAGCGATCCCGACGTCGGACGAGGCTTTAGTTTAATCCAAAGTATTTCAGAAAATTATTAAAAACTATTAAAAGCCATACCGACGACAAAGACGGCAAACACTCTCAACATTCCCGATTCCATTTGGTTATAATTTAAGACAACATTTGCCAAATGAGCGGCTAAGAGGGCGTACACTCCTCCTGAGGCTCCGACTAGATATACGTCCGAATCGAAGACTGAAGTCCCCAAAGAACCTGAAGTGACGAAAGGCTATAATCTTATGTCGTGTCAAACAGTTAGTGGTATTACCGGCCAACACTCCGGCCATATAGACTGTCCCGATTCGAGCTGATCCGTGAACCATCTCAAGGGGTAACCCAACCAATAGTTGGACCAATAAATTGAATATCAAATGAATCCAACTTTGATTAAGAGCCAAAAGTTAGTCAAAAACTCCTTTTAGAGTATAGAAGTAGACATACCCCGCGTGGACCACCATATAGAAGAAAAACCTCCAGACTTCGCTGCGTTTGTCGGGTCTGTAGATGAACATACTGTCCATAGGAACGGGTCCCGAGGGAGTGAGCCCTCCAAAGACGGCCGTATAGTATGTGAAAAACGCCAACTTTTGACAATACATTTGATTCAATGAATAAATATTTATCGAAATATAAGTTAAGACTCACTTCTATTAAAGTGATGATAATAATGAAGAGAGGGGGCGGTCGACACGAATAGCTGTCCGCATAATATTTGCGGTCTCTCTCGTCCTCAAGAAAGTGATGACCGATTGCTTTAACCATTTTTTTGAAACACGTTTTACCAATACTTTGTCGGTTTATGTCTTGTCCTCTGACTTTGTATTCAATGGAAAAACTTTGGCGAAGACTTGAATTGAATCTATCGTTCATCTAATGTTCCAAACATTCAATTAATCAAAAAATCACTTTTTCCACAAAAATTCATTAAAGACCAACACTTATAACAAAGTTAACAATTTATCGACGATTGGCTCAAATCAAAGGACATTATTATGAATAACAATAATTGTTAAAAAGTTTTCTAACTGTTAATCACTCAATCAGTTCATTCATTTTTATCACTCAAATAGAGAACAAATAATTTGCAAAATAATGAGTAAATGAGGAGAACATTGAACAACAGTTTTAACCCCAAATTGAATTGAATTTCCAAATGAGAAGACAATTGTTTTGAATTCAATCAATGGTATGGTTTAAGCGCTGATCTCCAGACAAAGCAGTGCTCGACATCTGAACGCTGTGTTGAGTGCAGTGACTGACTCTGAGCCCACTTAAAGGCAAATTCAAAGTTACAGATAAAGACAGCCCAGCGCTCAGCACAACACCAATTGGGAGACTATATGGCAGACAACTGCACAGCGCTCGAGGAGGACATCAATTGAATCTGTAAATACATGAGAACAGAGAGATGGTAGAGCTATAGTAGAGCCCAACCTTCCAAACCCAACCCAAAAGCAGGCATAACATGAGTTGAGTTGAGTACCGGTATATAACTCCGGGTCCGCATAATATACTGTCCGTCTCTCAGACTGTTGGCAGTCGAGGCCAACATATGTGAGGGCGTACTCCTCACTCCACCACAACATCTGTCACTTGGAATCAATGCTTTTGTCCTGAACTCCAAAAACTACGCCAAAGACTTCTTGTGTTCCCTTCAGACCACTCATTGATATTCACTAATTTGTGACACTTTAAGAACCAAAAGAATATCAATTCCTAAGAAAACTATTGACAGAAACGATCGATATTTTGAAATAATGTTTTGAACTCATTTGAACTCATCCTTCAAAATAGAATAGAGTTATTGAATGACCGAAATGTTGATTGTGTTGATTGACTGCCAATCATATCAACATTTGTGTCGATCTGTCGAATGTCATCACATTTTTGTCACCAAATAAAGAATTATTTCTGCGAATCACTTATTATTTGTGGGGAAAACAATTTCACCGGAAATGATGGGAAAATCAATTTCTATTTATATTGATTTAGTAAATGAGGTCTGTCTACCCATTGCAAGTTCCAATTTTGAAATGCCCATGGCTATTCAATTACATGCAAATGCATCACTGGTTTTATGATATCATTCTTCTTAAGCCAATGCACACGACATGTGCTGATTAACTACTGTCTAATTTTGGCAAATTATGCATTGAAAATGAGATACGAATTATCCCACAATAAGGAAAGAGTGAGACAAGAGTGAGGCAAGAATGAGGCAACAGTGAGGCAGGTGCTAACACATACATACATTCCACTCTGGAATTTCCTGTCGTCAAAATTGTTGTCAAAATAGGAGATATAGTCTTATATTCTTTATTTGTTTGTATTGAAATTGGGTCTGAACTTGAATATAGACTGGGAGTATCTAGCTCAAATTCATATTGATTTTAATTTATCATTCTTTGGACGCTTTCGTGACTTTATATACAAAAGAGAAGGATATTCTGTAATGTGTCCACTCATGCGAGTCAAGGGTTTAGACACGTTTTCAGACTTTACAGACAGAGACCGACAGACATATGGGATATGCGATGAAACACAAACACAAAAACATTACATTTTATTCAACTCAAGATTTTTTTTAGGAAATGAATTCAATTTTTTTTCTACGAATTGTCAAAATAAAAACCAAAGACAAAGAATACTTATTAATTTTTATGCAAATAAATATCAATTAAAAAAATTCCTGAGTGTCTTCATTGACGCTAATATTGTTTGTCAACAGTTGACAGATATTTATTTATTTATTGAGTTGATATTAGGTTAAATTCAATTCAAAAACTAAAGAGCTTGGTGAATTGTATGATAAAGCAATTATGAAAATATGCTATATGCTTGCTCATTCAAATAATATATAAGCAATTTAAAGAAAATGTAAGAAAATATATCTTATTATTTCATATAATTAAAAATGTAAAAATAAATTGATTTAAATCTAAAAAGTAAAGTATAAATCTAGCCTGGGCATTTCTTCAGTATACTTCAGAATATTATTCTTCGAATAGATCGAGGAATATGTGTGAAGGTCTGCCCTCTAAAGGAGTGATAGGAAGACATAAAAACATTTCTCAATATAAACAACTTTTTGACAATCGATTGACAGAAAAACTGTTTATATTTAGGATTGAATTGAATTAAAATAATTTGAATTAATGACACAATTAATGACTCAAAACAACGAATCGCTGGAAAACGCAAAACAATTGGTTAACGATTTGTATGACTTTCGGGACAATTATTTTAATGATTGTGACAACGATTTGAATGCTTTCAAAAACAAGAAAACTGATGTCAACAACAAATTGGAGGCAAATATCCCAATATATCCCATATATTAATATATTCTTCATTTCATTAATTTTAAACAATTTCTCCAAACAATAGGAAGTATTGAAAAATTTGGATGAATTACAGGTCGAGTGCGAGAGGGCTGACAAAGCCTTATATTGTCTTTTGAAGGGTCGGGCCCTCAATATTACCGACAAATACGACGAAAAAGCATTTGAACTGTTGAGCCGATCCGTCAAATTGAGACCACAATTAACTGAAGCCTGGAATCAATTGGGAGAATGTTATTGGAAAAGAGGTGACAATCATTCGGCGCTGAACTGCTTCGAGAGTGCCCTCAAACATGAGATCAACAAAATATCGCTGAGAAATGCGTCAATGGTTTTGAGACAATTGGGAAATACCGCAGAAGAGAAACACCAGAATCTTCTAAAAAGTTTGGATAAAGCAAAACAGGCGCTCGAATGTGATGTGTCTGATGGGATATCCTGGTACATCTTAGGCAATGCTTACTTAACACTATTCTTCAGGACTCAGACTAAAAGGGATGAGTCGTTTCTGAGCGCCTGTAAAGCCTCTTATCTCAAAGCATTTAACCACAAAATAGCCAAAACTAAGACCGACTTTCTCTTCAATTACGCCACTGTTTTGCAATACGAAGAGGAGTTCCTTAAATCACTCGAATGTCTTCAAAAGGCAGCCATTTTCGACCCCGAGTGGTGCGAACCAATTGAACGCAAAAATGCTTTAATGACTTATCTGAAGGATAGCTGTGAAATGTGCCACAAAAAGGCGTCCCTTAAGGCCCGAAGAATACAATCTTTTATCGACGGTTTGACTAAAGACTCGAAACTAAATATTTATGATAAGAAAAAATTCACCAAAATTTGTGAACTGACGGTCGGCTCAAACTCTGGCATTAATTTGATGGTTAAAGTAATCGCTTGTATTAACAACTCTTCAGCCATGGCTCACACCTATTGTGTCATTGATTGTGAAAAGGAGTGCATTATTTTATTGATTTATAACTTGTCGGCCGATAGCGGACCCAATTTGGGGGACACTCTTGTCATAGAAAATCCTTTCGTCAAAAGAAATGAGTTTTGTTTTGAAGGAAATGACTATGAATTCCAAACGATTCGAATCGAAAACCCATTGAATTTGATTATAAATAATAGGAAAATATCGAAAGAAAATATAGTTTTGCCGAAAGTCGACAACTTTTTGAGGAATGACTGAAATTAATATAAAGTAGAGGTAAGACTCACAACATTGAGGAACTCTTCTAATGTGATAAAACTGGTCCCGTATTCCAAAACTTTTGCTTTGAGTTGAGCCCTGCGATGGCTGTCTATTCCTTCGCGGAAGTCCTTAGTGTTGAGAATTATTAAAAAGTCTTCACTCGTTATTCTTCCGAAGCCTTCCGTATCGTACTTTTGATTGAAATATTCAATAATTTATTAATCGTTTTGATATTTATTTTGTATTAAATTATTTTTTTTTTCTTAAGTGGAAAACATTCAAAGGGTTAGACTTTTGTCTTCTTTTTTGTAAAACTTTTTTTTATCTTAAAATAACTGATATTATAACTCGTTTTCAATTAAATAAAGATTCAATAAAATAATAAATTTTTATGAAATAATTGATTGAATTTTGTTGAAAAAGTTCAACGAATCAAAAGCTGTTTCTATAGTTTTTGAAGAGAGTAATGAATTTGTTTGTCATCCGTTTGACAATAAAAGGAGAATATCTTCTTTCGGCCGCCTTTTTGTCAAATAATGGCAAACATGACTCGCAATACACTATTGAGGATACGGTCTGACGCTTCCACTCCTGTCTCGACCATTAAAAAAGAGAGACCAGAAAAGGGGAAATGTGGGGGAATATGGGGTGCGGTCTATAAATTCTATTTAACTTAAATTATTTTTGTTAATTGTTTAAATTGGAACCGACTCTAAAAGTTGTGTTTCATTTAATTATTGATAATTGATTGTCAATTGGGCCACAATTCCTGAGTTTAGTCCAACTCTTTATTTGAGAATTAAAACTGAGTTCACTAACAGTTCTATAAACTGAGATAAACTCTATTTTATTGAAATCAAAGTTAAGTAAAAGTGAAGACTTTGTATACCTTTGCGAACAAACGCTTCCATTTCTTTGGAGATCCAAACCATTAAAGAATCGAAAGTTATTTTAAGTGAATTCCAAAAATAAAATTTTAAACCAAATTATAATTAATTGCATTATTTGTTTAACGAATTATTATTTACTTTAGATTTAGTGTTAAATCATTTTTAGAAATTTTGAATAATGAGAGTCAACTCACGTCATATGAAGAGTGAGAATATGTTTTATTTAGAGACGAATCCATTCTTTAACTCTTTTTTCCTCAAAATCTATTTTCGTGGAAATAGAGAACAACTTTTGTTTAATTGAAGTTTTATGTTATTTAATCGATATTTCTATTAATTAAATGTCTGTTAATTTGTTTTGAACTAATTTTTGAGAAATATTTGGAAGAAGTAATGGCAGAGAATAGGAGTGACTCATGAATGCAGTCAAACAAAGCTTAGGAATATCCCTTCCAATCGATATTCACACAAAACTCCAATATTTACCGTTTTTAAGCAAATTTCCTTTTTCTCTGTTATATAATAAGAGGAAAAATGATTTATAAGTGATTTCATATTTATTTACAACTAATGAAATATCCCATAAAAGGACTCAATTCTATAAATTGCAGCAAATATTCAATTATTTCTCAATATATTCGACAAAATTATATTTTTCTGACTAATAATTACATCAATTTATTTGATTGAATAAAATTTTCGTATAAATTACTTTCCTTTAGAATAAATTACAAACAATCCTTATTATTGATAATTACCATAATATTAATTGGTTTTATTGTCAGAGAAGGAGCAAGCTATTCTTTTCCTTGGCTGACCACTCAATATAGACATCAGTTTACCGATAAAACTGGTTATAAAGCAGAAGACAAACTCTTCGGCTCAGTGGAGGGGGTGTCCAAAGCTCTTTTCCGAAAAAATGTTAGGGGGTATAGAGGAGGGTATACTTTGGAGCTGAGATACCAATTTTTCGCCTCCGGGGGACATTTTAACTACAAAATTTCAGGGGGTATTTTTAAAATTTTCGGCCTCAGTGGGTATTCCGGGTTATACCCCTCCTTTGGCGATGTCTGTTATGAAAGTTTCATTTTTTTCTTTCAACTTTTTTGAAAATATTTTTAAACCTATTTTTCAAATACCATTGAATTGACTTTAGAACCGATTTTTGCTACAAATTATATACGTTTGCGAACACCAGATATGAGGGAATGGTTTAAACAATTTTTAAATTAAATATTGAAATAGAAATAACTTTTTATTAAATAATTTTTTATTGAAAATGAAATTTCTATCGAACATAACATTTGAACAAATAATAGACGATTTGACAGAAAATTCATTATTTTTCGTTAAAAAAGAAGTTATTCTAAGAAAGGGTTTTATTTGAATATAAGAGAAATTATTGAACGCTAACAGAAAAATAATATTAAAAGAAACGGAAAAATCGTTTAAATTTTTACACAATCTTTCGATAGTTGTATAAAAAGTAGTTTCACTTAAATATGCCGTAAATTACAATATTTGGCTTCACTTTTAATATTCATTTGAACAACAGTTGAAAATCGGATCAGAATTGACTCTCAAATCAGTTCTGTTCGCATGGATTCAGTTTTAATCGAATATTTATTATTATTATTATTATTATTATTATCGCATAATTCGAGCTTTGAATCGAAAAACCTTTTTATCCGGTTTTCAAATATTGATTGAAATCCTATTTTCAGTAATAAATGTTTGAATAGTATTTGAGAACAGAAGTAAAAAAGTGATGAATTAAATAAATTTCAAACATTTAGTTGAAGTGCGGCCTAACATCTGTCGACTTTGACGGTGTATTCCCACCAATCCTTATCATATCCTTCGAGAACGTGTTGTAAAAGTACTTTTCGACGGCTCTCACAATACCTGATAAACAAATTAAATTCAAAATTAATAAAATGTTTCATTTGCTATGAAAAGCGGTACTGAGAGGACTGACCTATACTTGTCCTGAACTTTCTGTTTAATATCAGAGAGATTTTCGTGAGTGATGTCGCGCTCCAGATATTCGGAGAGCATTTCAGTGGCGCTCTCGAGATCTCTTTGATTGTCTTCGAAAATAATCGATTGGTTTGTCTTCAGGAGATAATAGGCGAAGACATAGGTATACATCAGAGTCTGTCGGCACTGACAGAGAACGTCGACCGCCTTCTTAAGGAATTGGACTTCGATCCAAGACATGTTGTGCTGTTGCATTTCCTCCATTTTCTCTTTGATCGAAGCGTATAACTTGTTCTCAAACTTAAGACTTTGCATGTGATTCATATATCGGTTGCAATAAAATAGGTAGCGCTGGAGAGCAGCCCTTGACTTCTCCTGTGCATCGCGAGCGGCCTTCGCTTCGTCCTCATCGTATCGATTACAGCTATACCTGTGCCCAACAAACTCAGTGTAAGTAATTTGTAAATCAAAACAATCAGTGGTTGTATACCAGGAGGAGCCGTGCGGTTCCCACGGACCCAAACATACCCAACAGAAGTCTGCTTTACAGGTCTGGTTCTTACAAACCTAATCACATTCAAAAGGATTTCAATTAATTGGTTTAACAAAATATTAATTAATTTTAAACAAAATAAATATTATTGTAATTCGAGTAATGATTAGGAAATGGATTTAAATTCAATGAGAGTTTGAGTGAAAGGAAAACAAAATCAAATTTAAGGTAAATTGTGTTACCATATGATTACATCCGCCGTCCTTTTCAATGGTAACCTGACATTTGGGACACTCTTTAGTGTTGGCTGCGATCCAATTGGATGTCTCGCTGTCGTCGTCGCACTTCTTCTTCCACTTCCTAAGCAGATCGCATTTGACGGGTTGGTGCCAACTCTCGCCGCACAGAAAGCTTTTGTTTTAAAATAATTTTATAAAATCAATGAATTATTAAACAAAAATGGAATGCATTCCTCACCAGAAGACAGTACCACAAACACATTTGACGGGTTGGAAATCTACGTAAGAGACTCGGATCACATGAGAACACTCAGGCTTTGGGCACCACCTCAACATTCGATTGCACTGTAATTGAATTTATTATTTGTTGACTCAATCGATGTTTTGAGTGAGAAATACCTCAACGAAGCTGTTGGTGATCAGGTGCTGATACCTCAGCTTTACTTTGGGCTCAGTTATCAAAGTTATAACTGTCTGGTCGTCGACGAGAATGTCGCAGGCGTGAGCAGCGCACGAAATCTTCTGTCCCTGTCCTTCCTCTATGATCTTTGTGGTCAAGTAATGGACCCAACACTCTGTTCGACACAATATTATTAAAACAATAATTATTATAATCAAAATATTGAATACCTTTGCAGAAGCGGTGACCACAGGCCAGGCCTGTCATTAGCTGTAATAGAAAAACAGAATAAATATTGTAAAGTATTTGTGAACAAAGGGATAGACTCACAGATGAGGGCAGATCTCGACAACAGATAATACAGGTTTCCATTCCGTTGTGACTATTTTTCTGGAAAACAAACAAAACTCTAAATAATTGAATCCGAAGTGAAACGAAGCGAACCTTAATTTGTTTGTTTGCGTTCAGCTCTGAGTTCGGGTCCACGATATGCGCCGAAGTGAATAACTCCTTTTGGTCGCCGTCGTAATACCTGTCCGTCAATCACAACACAATTAGAAGACTAAACATTCAAATTAATGGTAACCTTTCGTAGAGCTTCTCTTTATCCCATTTGAAGTGATTTAAAAGTATTCGGGTTATTGTCGGCGGAAGCTATTCATTGAAAATTAGTTTAAATTCAGTACTTATTGAGTCAGTGGTCAGACCTGAACAACGGTATTGACGTCTCTAATGGAGTCAATCATGTGTTCGACTATAGATTCGGTGGTCAACACTTCGAAGGGAAAGTCGTCATCGATTTCCATCCTTTCCTTGTGATGAGAGCCAATTGGTTCGACATCTAAGGCCACAGACAGGCCGTCATCCTCTTCATCGGTCGACTCATTGCCCGAATCGGAGATATCGTTATAAATATATTCATTTATGTCTTCTTCGATGTCCATAATTGTTATTAAATGCGAATCGAAAACAATAACTAAATTTAAATTAAATACTGTTAACAAAGAGCTCACAAATCACTGAAAACCAATCAATGGCTGAAAATAATTGCAATTAAATAATATATTTATAAATATATTCAATCATTGAATTGAAGATAAATAATAATAAATTTAGTAAACATTTAAAGACTCAATGATTACGACATTGACTTTGTTTGCCATTCAATTGTAATATCATTGGATTCACTCAATGTCTGCACTGAAGTTCACTTCACAGACTCTAACCATTAAATGACAGTCCCTTTCATCCAATCACTCCTTTCCACACCTTTTGGCGCAATATTCGCAAAACTTATTCACTTTGAATCAAAAATTATTATTTCATTCAAACCACTTATTAATGGTTAGAATAGATTCCAATATTCAATGAATGGCACTCTTTTACTATTCAATCGATTCCATGTCTTAAGCAAAGAAGAGAAACACTTCTAAAGACATATATTTCCTTAAAATTATTGATCAGAGCTTATAATAAATGCAATTCATATTTGGCATAACATTAATAAAATTAATTTATTAGAATAGACTCTAATTATTAGTCACTAGAGTTCGAGTAATTACTAATCAGTGAAGAGAGTGTCTCCGTCTATAACTAGTACAAGCAGAATGAGCATGGTCAGCCCTTCATAAACCCTTTATAAGGCCATTATATCTATGAATTTGTTTGGTCAGCACTTAAATTAGTGATAAATTGTCTCAACATTTGATAAAAATAATTTGGAGCTCTGATAAAGTGTTGTAATTTCGCCAAACGTTTAAATTTGAAGGACTGTTGACTTTAAAATTTTAATTAAATTAACGATTCGTACGAATAATAACATTAATAATGAATTTTTATTCAAAAGACAATCGAAACGGAGAATGAATTCATTAAACAAAAGCCTAAAACTATACATAAAATGCTTTACAAATGAAATAAAAATATGTTTTAATGATTTTATTATACAATGAATTCAAAACATTCAATGAATTCGATCACAAATTTAAAAAAAGGAAAAATATATAAAAAATTAATAAATAAGAGAAGCGATCAATGGGTGAAAGTGTGAGCACTGACTGCAAACAACATTAAAGTCAATACTAAAATCAGTTTTATTTGTATTGAAGTCATAAGTTGTTCGTCGAGTTATAGGTGTAGGAGAAGAGAGGACTGGCGTCGTACGCGAGTTTACGACCATTTATCAGACACTGAACGATATATTCCGACGAAATGACCGGAATTTTCATTTGTTTGGCTTTTTTCACTAATTCTATAGAACAGGTGGAGTCCCCTATAATCAGGTCCACGGCTTTGCCTATTAATAGATATTAAAAATGATTTATATTCCGATATTATAATAGACTTCATGTCTTACGAGAAAGAGTCGTAAAATTGACAGAATTGTGGTCAACAATAACTGCCTGTGCGGCTGACAATACCGGAGCCCAAAGACTCTCCAGTTTTTCGGGTGTTTTGGATCCGAAATGAAATTTAGTTCCTTTGAAAAGCGTTGAACTTTTCTTAAATGTATTTCTTTTAAAATAAAATAATTGATTAAAAAGTGAAAAATGGGATAAAAGTTAATCAAAACTAACTTATCTGAGGGCAGAGCGCTTGTGATTATACTGAAACCCGCGGGAAGAGTGTAATTGTCTCGTTTTAGATATTTATTTTGTCGACAACAGTCAATAACCCAGAGATGACTGGCAATGGAAATACCTGCGGCCAGACATTGAATATATTTAATGGATCGGTGGTAAGTGTCTGCGATCAGAACCATATCTAAGTTCTCTTCGGAATTCTGCAAAAATCAGACAATTTATGAGAAAAATATAAATTCAAAGCCAAAGAGTGTTTACTTTCATGTCTTCGAATGTTTCGAACACTTTTCCGCCTCCGGTTTCGATTTGTTTGGTTAGATATAACTTATCGAAAGGAGTGGATCGCTCCGGGTTTGACTGCTCTATAGATAAGTCATCGCATTTGTTGCGATCGCCGCACGTCAGCAGAAACGAGACCTTTTCAAATATTTTGGAGCCCACGTCAGGTAATGGCCCCAAAAGCTTAATCAGTTCGTGGGTAGGCATTGATGTGTGAACTTTAGTGGTTCGGGGAGATATCGAGAGGGAGTGCTCGCTGTTGAACATCGGATTATGAGATTCCACTCTTTTCTTATTCGTGCGAACATTGTTTGCCTTCTTTTTTGATTTGACGCCAAATGTTTGGTCGTCTTCGTTATCGACCTCATAGTCAACATCAACAGAGACGGCATCGGCCGCACGCCTTCTCCCGTTTTTAAACTGTTGGGTCGGCTTTTCAGTTATGGTCTCTGTTTTGGTAACTCTGGCCCTCTTTCCGCTCACTATATTGTCTAAGTCCACGTCTGCAAAGACGGCGCCATTAAAAGTGGGTTTCACTGATTTGATGGCAATGTTGGCGCTCTGTTCGGTGTTCAGGAATATGTCTTTCAAGGGATACCGTTTGACAACCATTTTATCGTCTTTGAGGTGTTCCAACTCGAAGAGCAATTCACTGCTGTCATATACAACAGTCCTTATGTTTGCTTTGGCACAGAATCCATCAGAAATGGTGACCATAACATCCTGTCCCTCAACTAATTGATTGAGTTGAATGAGTTCGGTCTCAAACAAACTTCTTGTGGCCTTATCTTCGAAAACGACAGACCACTTATTATTCGGCATTTGTTTGGAAATGACCGCCGGATAGAAGTTTTTGTCCCTCCATTTGGCCATAACTCGATTTCCCGCTCTTATTGAGAAATCAGAAGAAAATCTATTTTCTTCAGTATTGCAGTCAATGTTGAGACTACAGCTCCTCTGCGTCAGTGACAAGAGGGCGGTCGCCGTTTCCCTCCTCTCCTCCTCATCCCTTTCATTAATCTTCGGCTCTTCTTCTTCTTTGATTTGTTTTTCACTATTCGTCACATTTTGATTACTGATATCATTGGTGAGCGCAGTCCTAATCTCCAAACCCTGAGTGAAATTGCTGTCAACCTGTGGTTGGGTAGAGACCGGAGTCTGGGGAACCGCTTTATTAAACTCTTGGTTAGTGTTAATGGAATGCCTCTTAACTAAGCTCTCATTGTTTTGATTTTGTCGGCTGTCTATTGAAGAAGTGCTGCGAACAGAAGAGCTCACGTCAGCCAACACTCCAGAGGTGTTGGAATTGGACGCAAATCGGGAAACATTACTAATCGAAGACAAAGGAGTGACTGCACTGTCATTCCAATCGAGTTTTCCTAAATTTTTAACGATTTCTTCATTTTTAACAACAGTTTCTTTAATAACTTTTCCCGAATTATCAACGATTTGATCGATAACTTTGAATATAATAACAGTTCTTTTGGTGACCATCGGTGACTCTAACCGTCGCGTTTGAACCAATCCTTCGGTCAGGACTTGAGGACTATTCTTATTAACGTTACCGATATTATTGTGATTATTGTTAAGTATAACTAAATTGTTGTGACTCTGGTTGACAGGGGTTGAGGTCGTCGACGGATTCATTGCCGCAACCGTTGGGACAAAATTCGAGATTCGCTGCCGAGGAATATAACCCGAATGTGGGGTAACTTTAGTTGAGTTCAAATGATTGCCCTGAAGTCCGGTGTTTATCATTAGTTCTTTTGGCGCTCGGTTTTGATGCTGTCCTCCAATCGGATGATTATTATTATGGTTTTGATTGTGTGACCAATTGTTAAGTGAACCCATTCTGTGACACATTTGTCAGACAATTAATATTTGAAATCAAAGGCAGAGACGACTTACGCGTAATTCTGTTGAACCGCAATGTTTCCGACCGAAGGATTGACAACATTTCCAAAATTTTGGCCCGAAATCGAAGAATCAGTTTCTGAGACATGAGTTACAGTTTCGGCGACAGTCGAGAGACTACTTCTGTACTTAAATCGATGCGAATCAGAGGAGTCGTGATATTGAGCTTCAAATTGATTCGACACATAATTACACGAATCGACTGAATGCCTGTCCATCGGTGGCAGAGGATTGTGTTCACTGTTTACTGAATCCATTGGATTGACTGTTCTCTGGTTATCAGTGATATGCGTTCCGTCGGACATCTGTTGAAAGAGTAAACAAATCAATGGTTTGATTGAAAGAATGTCTGCAAACCATATAATTTTGATTTCCGAGTAATTGCATAATCTGTTCGTCCATTTGTCTGTCCATAACTATATTACTCATATCGATTCCAGATATTAGAACCGACTGTCCATTCATGTCATTCATCGATAATCTTAAGACATTGACACAAAACAAACGTTTAGTTTGAATAAAGACAATAAATTTAATAAAAGTGAGACCTCTGGTCGTTATTGTCCATCATTTTTGGTCCCGATTTTAACCAAACAATCAATTATTTGTTTATTAGTTAATAGAATTTGAATAAATTTAATTCAAAACAAACAAAACAATAATTCATATAAAAAGAAATCAAAATCATTATTAAAATGACTTAATTTTGTTTTATCGATATTTTGCGATAAACCATAAAATTAAAATCAAAATAAATATTCGGTAATAAAAGAAATTTCGCGAAAATAATAAACAAATCGACGGAAAACTGTAATTAAAATATTTTAATCAATGAATTCAATCGAAATTGTATTCAATTGAAGTGACATTTGATTGGATTTAAACGAAATGTAATTTATTTTAACGAAAGACTAAATTCAATAGAATTGAGAAACTGTTCGAAGCATTCATTGAATACATAGAAAGCTATTCACAGGAATATCGCATATATTGTATTGAATGCAGTGTTTGTAGTGTTTGTCACTATTGTATGTCTTGAATGTCTCTCTCATTAATATCAATATTGAATACGAATCTCATAGAAGTGCGTACAGTAGAGCTCACTATAGCTCAGTATAGGCTCCAAACGCTTTTCCTGAGCACAGGATAACACTCCGCTCACAAACCCTGTGCTCTGAATCAACCAATTTTTTCAATCAAATCAATGCATTGAAATTCGACACAAAATTCTGTAATTTTATTCATGAATTTTGTAATTAAAATCATTTTTTAATTAAAAACTGATTCAGTTTTAATGATTTGCTTTTATAAACTAATTTCTTATTATTTTTCTATTTGATGGTAAACCCCCTAAATGTGTGAAATTTAAGTTTAGATCAGATAAGAAGAGAATCTAAATGACTTCGGTTATACACTTATCACAATTCCCAGAATAATAGATGTAATGATTACAATGATTGTAATCGATTACAATCATATCTATTATATCGTAATATTAGTTCATTTATATTCTCATTTTCTCAAAAGTTTAGTATCTGACGAAAATATCACTCACTTTTCATTTAGACAATGGGCCTAACCTTTGAAACTTGTTCATTGTTAAAGTGGACAAACTTCTGGTCAATTAAAAAGACTTTAAGACAATCGTAGCAAAGAATTGGCAAAATGTGGCCCCAATTGTCACAAAGAGAGAAAATAAATGACAGAATAGGTTAGACTTTATTTGGTGTTTCCATTAATTTAATACAATTTGTTTTTATAAATGCTATCAATATATTCAATATATTCAATGTATTTAATATCAATTCTATACACATATTCTTCAATTATTACACTTATAAAGAATATTAATTTTTAGTGCAAATAAAAGTTTTGGTTAAAACTTTTGGTGAAATCTCTGAATCACATAATAATCACATAATATTCTAAATTAATAATCAATTAAATCAATAAAATTAAACCCATAGTAGAAATTCCTAATGAGATTAGAGAGCAGTAAAAGTAAAATCCATTTTTAAAATAGTTTTGAATAAAAGGCACTAAAGTTATAATTATTTTAATTACAATACGAATAAAGTTTTGTTTTATTATTTCCTAAAAATCATTAGTTTTGATGAGATTTTAAATCAATGAAAAAGTTATTGATATTCGGCAGTAGTTTTGCATTTCGTCTCATTTTGTTTGACTTTTGTTTTAATATTTATTCGTTTGACAATAAAAACATGAATTGCTCGATAAGTTTGTAATTGAACGAGAATTTTGAAAAATCCATTTGAGGGACAAAACGAAAGAACATTCAGACCATAAAATTCTTTTGAATGACTGTTAAGAAAACCGATTGCTTTATGTAAATGAGAACCAGATTTGCCTTATTTTGAATCTCATCTTATAATAGGATTTTAATTGGATTTGAGTCGAATTTATAATCCAAACGAAATCAAAACTCACAATAAGTTTTCCAAACGAGTCATTTAAATGAGAATTAAAACATTTTGGTATCAAAGGGTTGGAAAAGCAATGATTCGATTTCAGTATATTTACAAAAATTTATCGAAAAAAGATTGAAATCAAAAGTTGTTATCATTTTTTGCTTTTAGACAATATTTTGAGACAAATTGCAATCATATCTAAATTCAAAGACAAAAGTAGTGGATATGAATAGTTGTTTAATATTAAGTCAGTGGACAAGAGTTACAACTTTAACGCCAATACGTTTCCATTCATTTCAATTCAATATCAGTTCAATTGAGAGGATCGACAAAAACTAAATTTTATGTAAACCTCAATTAAAAGGCGAAGAATTCAAAACGAATGTTAATCAAGACTTTGGGATAAATTGGGAAACACTTTGACTGAAATCTTATTCTTTGTTTTTCTTAATTCAATGATAACATTAAGCTTTTAAAGACATTCATCTCTTATATTGAATTTTTGTTTTGAAAAAATATGGTTTTCTCTCAAATATTGGTTAATAAAAGTTTTTTTAAAATTGAAATCAAAGGCAAAACAATAAGTCGTTAAACCAAACCTACCGATGAGGACAGGTGTCCATCGATGAGTAAAATTAAGTGAAGGAATAAATGCGAATAAGTTTAGAGATTTCATGAATTTAGATATGACTGCAAAACAACTAATGGAAGAAAAGAGTTATATAGAGGTCGGAACATAAAAGTTAGAGTTAGCACAGGATATAACTAAGTCTTCCTCAACTAATTTGTTTTTTGGCGAATTTAAGGACACTTTCAGGTCATCCGAATGTGAGTCCGAATTGAATTCTTTTTTGATTTCATTGGTTTTAAGACAATCAGTGTTTGAGTTAATAATATGCGGAGTTCTGCAGTCATTCAACTGTTGCTTCTGTTCGGCAAAACAGGTCGAACACAAGTAATTGTTTTGTGAAGTGCCGAACATTTTGCAACCGGTGTTCACACAGGGAGTTACGCTCGACGTGTCCACAATTGAGCTCGATTTGGATGTGTTGGTCGAAGCAGTGGACGAGGCGTTAGACTTCTTGTCTTTGGTTTGTCTGAGGAATCGGGCCCTCGCGGTGTTTAAATAGTTGCGAATCATTTCGTCGTAATATATATGACGTCTGTCTGTATGCAAAAGTGCGGCGATTATTGTATTCGAGTCTATATTATAAACACTGTTTGAGTCGGTCTCACAATTATTATCTCTTTTCAAATCACTAGAGTTCTGATTAGTTGTCACTTCAGAGGAATTGGTTTTTTCGGTCGAAGAACACCTCTTCTTATTTCTGAAAGAAGTTCCTCTTTTGGCAAAAGTTCCCAAATTTTTCTTAATCCGTTTACTCATTCTTCCGAGTGATCCGAAGTGTTTAGTAATCATTAGTAACTGTTTGGCAGCTTTACTGCTGAAAGCCTTGGCTTTGCTCACACTTCCGCTCACACTCGAAGCCGACGGCGTATCCGAAGAGCTGTCGTCAGATTCGAAACTACTCGGAAGGGTTCGCGACTTTTCCATTACAGTCATCTTTGCGTTTCGTTTATCTGTTTTCTTAACGCAAGTTATCTGTGGCTCAGGTTTTAAGCCTTTAATGTAAGTGATGTCAAAATATTGGTTCAAAAGCTTTAATTTATCGCTTTTGCTGGGAGTCAGACGTTTCACCATTTCTTCATTGAATGGCAACTCTTTCTGAAAAACCTCTTCTCCCGGATCGATAACAAATTGAAGGGGAAGTATATTGTACTCAAAATCAACCAAAGGTATGGCTGCTGGAGGTCCTAACGGGTGATTGTCTACGTATTGTATTTCTTTATCCATTGAAACCAACGCTGAGAAGTGCGCCGCATCTGAGGGAATACATATTCAATATATAACACGTTTTGTAAGTCCAACAAAAAACAAACCATAAGTGAGACAAAGAGGGGATTTCATTAGATTATTGTCCGGACACTCCAGCGGTAAATAAATTCCTCCGAAAGGAATGGGAAAGAATGCTTCGCCTAAAATAATCATTGGATCAGACATTTTGTGGGATAACTTCTACGAATACCTGTGAGGTCTTTAAGCATTGTGTCTGCGATTACAACAATGGGTCGGCGCAAGACATGAGCCAAAGCAAAGATATGAATTTCTTCGAGACTTTCGTAGACATGGGGCTGAATCTCATCCAAGGGGTCGTTCTTCTTTCCCCCATTCATTTCATTACTCTTATAATCAGTTTGTGCTCTAACTCTGGGTTCAGTCGATGCCATTTTCAAAAGGCAGTCCCACTCCTGTCGCCATTCACTCTCTGATTGAATTATTAAATAATTTGTAGGAATGGTTGGAATTAAATGTGAATTACCTGAGAATATGAGCCCTGTTTTGCAGTTCTGGAAATATGTCTGCCATTTCCATCTCCTATAAAAGGCTGCCGTATATGAACTGTTGGACAGAAGAGCGTGAAGTGCTTTCCTCAGCACAAGTAGTCTGTCATGAAAGCCCCACATTCCCAAAGAGGCGGCGTGAAGCAAACAGTTGCCGTCCCCAGTGGTCGCCAATGGCCACAGTTTCTGACAGACATCGGACCACCAATTGAGTCGTTGGGCGGACTCGAGTGACACAAGCGTTGACTTCTCAATGAGATCCTGTTCTAAGAAGAGTCGAAAGTCTTCGGGATGTATGGAAAGGTCGGGTAAAGTGAAAGTAAAATCTGGAGTTTCCAGAAAATTATTGGTATTCAAGAGACGACTGCCACGACTCGATGTCTTGAAGTCTTGTGCGAATTCGTTGCGCGCTTTAGACACTAAATTCACGTTATCTGTTGCTCTTGAGATGCCTCGACTCAACTTCTTATTGCATTCATCGATCATATCAGTGGGCGAATCATCTGATTTAGAAATGGCTAACTTTGATGGCGAAGAAGTGTTGGACGAGTCGTTCGAACCCTCAGATGAATGAGAAGAAAGAGAAGGCTCTGAATTGCATTTAATGGACACCGTTTGCGTTGAACTCTCGAATCGCGACCTCTTCTCCAACGAGTTGTTCAAAAATTTATTAATTTTGAAGTTATTTGGAGTCATTGACAATGAATGGCAATTAGTGTACTCTTCTTCGTCCTCGTCTTCCTCTTCCTCTTTGAGCAGTCCTTTCATCACATAATATGCATTTAGAGCTGATTTCAGATCCCAATTATGGCCTAAAACACAATTGAAAACCAAAATTAACTCCAGAGATAATCAAAGAACCAATTGGTATACATTCGAGTAAATCGCGAGCAAATCCGGCCTCAGTTGAGGTCCGGGTTATAAACTCTGATAACATCCGATCCATTGCTTCAAATTTGATTTTCCATTAGTTATCTGATGGATGTCTGGGAAACCAAAACCAAATGAATTTCAAATTAACTCAAATTATTTGAAAAAAATGATAAAAATATTGAAACTATTTTTTGATACCTTTACTCAAGAGTTGATTACATTAAATGAAACGCAAATTATTTGATGAATGAATTGAAAACAAACTCAAACGGAATGTAAACAAATGTTTTGATAATAAATTTGTCGTCGATTTAAATATTTGTTTACATAAATAAACACTATTTGTACGCAATTTTCAGCCAAACACCAAATTATGACAAACGTGTTATTCAAATACAGTGTTATTTTCAACCAATCAGACCATTGTTTACAAATCACGTATACGGAGAGGAGTACTCATAAGGAGTTACACTTATGAGTGGTTCCAAAGTTAGACTCTTTATCTCATTGATGGCAACGAAAACAATTTCAAAACACCAAAATATTCTCTTCAAATACCAGTCCATTGATTTTTGACGGAAGAACTGTTGCTCTTCTGGTCCACAACTCGGAGCGGGAGTCAAATGTTTGGTGAAGTTATGTTTAGAGCGGATGAGTGATGCGCTATAATCGCCGCTCCCTTCAACTCAGGGCCACATAAACTGAATGCGATACTGAGTGAAGGCTGAGGACAGTTACGTCACACCATTACTAATGCCTCAAACATTTCAAATAAGTTATTATTATTATTATTGTCTCCAAATTAAAGCACAAAACAAAAGAGAAAATAAAAAACTATACGAAATGCCTTTCAGTCAACAATTATTAAATGAATTACAAAAACAAAGGGAAAACAAAATCGAAATTTGGAGCAAACACTCAAACATTTGATCAAATCATTGATAACATAAATATATAGAAAAACCGAATTATTTTCAATAAAATAACATTTTTTATAAATCATTATCTTTTGTATAGAATTGCAATCAATTGCTTATAAATTAAATTTATATAAAAATATGTCAAATGTTATAATTGTTATGTTATTTCGTTCTGTTGTTTGAATTGTTGACAGAATATCTTTAGCGCCCGTTTAGTGGTCTTCAAGTCATTACCGATCAGAGCTTCGATCAGTTCACTAGAATTGGAATAATTGGGAAAATGTTGCGGAAAAAACTGATTCGAGAGAAATGTCGACAATTCAGGCACTCCTCGCGTCGACTGAACTGCCTTAAGACACAAAATACATTCATTGACTAATTGCATGTCTTCGTTATGACGAATGGGGGCCACAAAACAGGCCGGGATTATAGACTTGTAAATGAATTCCGCGAACTCATTGCTGCCAATCTTCAGCTGTTTGTTGACAATCGGTTCCGAAGCCTTTCCTTCGCTATCATTCACAACCATTTGACTTGAATTGGCTTCAAATGTAAAAAAGGATTTAATCTCAATTTTAGAACAGAATAATAAGTGGATTAATACCCGAATATTCGACAAATTTTCTTAAAATCTGAAAACAAATTCTTTGAGTGACTCCATCGGGAAAGTCAACCGATCCCTGAAAGACAGTCAAAAGAATTTGTTCCAATAAAGGCACGTCTGAAACGATTAACAAAAGTATTAATTAAAGTGAAAGAAGAAAATAGAATGAAATACCGATTTGTAGGAAAGGGTCCATAATATTATTGGTGACCATAACCGCTAATAATGTGTAATAAGACTTCTGAATGGATAGCTTTTCCTCGTTATTAACCAATTGAGAGATAACTGAGAAGAATGAAAGAATCAAAGGCGAGAATATCTGTTTGAAGAATGGCGTCAAATCTCTTTGGAAGAGCCACGAGTGCTTGAATTTGGTCACCACTTGATTCAAAAGAGGTACCAACTCTTGAAGAGTCTTTGCATTGAGCTCTTGGTTAACCAGAAAAAGGCTTTGAATGGCAGCTGGAAGTAGAGGTACGATATCGCTCTCATCGAGACATACTATCAGTCTGTGCAGGAATTGACGTAAAGACGACTGAATAACAAACACCTGGTCTTCGGTCAGACCCGAACTCAAAGCTTTGACAAAAAGATTGAAAGATTGTAAATAAATGTCTTGAAGTGCAACCGATTTAATTGTTTGAACGTTGGAGAAGGCTTTGGAGGTCCGGGCGGCCAATGATATCAAATGTGAGATTTGATTACAGAACTGTTTGACGATTATGTCATTCGAGTCATTAATGAGTTTCCCGTTTTGAGCAGTGATTAGATTTGAAAGTTTAGCACAAATTTCTTCGAACTTTTCCCAAATCGGTTTAATTAACAGATTTTTCATCAAAATTTGTTTTCGATTTGTGTCGAAGTTTTGGTTCGAAATAATCAAAACCGAAGCCGTTTCGTAAATATTGAGCTGATCCTCAATTGTGATCGAATACCGGATTTCATCGAAAATGCTTATCGGCTTTACATTCTTATTGACCAGAGATTGACTGCCAGTCGACTCCTCACTATCGTTAGGAATGACATCGAGTTTAAGAAAGTCCTGCAATCGTTTGAGAATGTCTTCGGTAAAGGCCTGTTGTTTGTCATTACCTTTGGATTTGATCTGAGATTTGACGAACTTATTGAACAGATTCGCGACTTTACTCCTCATTTTGGGATTACTGTTCTTAAAGCCCCGTTCGTCCAAAAACGACATCAGAATCTGTGGCACTAAATAACTCAAATTGTTTGCCAAAAACTTTTCATATCTTAGGATTAGATCGAAATAAATAGATTGAGTGCAAGAATGCGGATAAGTAGAGATCGAAGACGTGATTAGCAGTTGAAGCAATTGTTCCATTCTTTTAGTGTCGTTCAAGAAGTTCAGGTTTTCCCCAATCAAATAGAAATAGTAGAGACCTATCTCTATATCGGCGAAAGTGTAGGCGTTGGCAGACATTCGCCAATTCATTAGCAACGGTTCGATGAGTTGACTGCAGATCGAGTTTATGACAACCGTTGAGTTGAGAAGCATTAGGTTATCGAACAATACTTTACACGATTTGCGGAACTCCTCGAAAGTGGTCTCTTCCTCGAGAGTGAAGTCGTGGTCCACCGGATACTTACACTTCTCGATAATTATTCGGAGAAATATTAAGAGTTTCTCTTCTAATGTCTTTTCGATAGAAGTGTTGTCTTTTTTGGTTAAAGTGTTTTTAGCCCATTGTATGTATTCTCGAGCGAAGGCATGCATTTGAAGGGACACTAAATTGTTTTTATGCGACAAAAATTGGCACAAAATCGTAAACTTTGACTCAATAGCACTCGAAATATAACTGATTGCCTGCAGGTCTTCTGTGGCGTTCCCATTGATAACCGGATTATTCCCACTATTTTTTGACTTCGATTTCTTGAACGCTTCGATCAGTTCGATGCCAATAGTGTTCATCAGTTTAGAGAACTTTACCACAAAAAGACTGTCCTCTTCGCTGACATTTGCTTTGGGGTAGTGTTGAGAGGATTCACAGATTTCGTTGATTTTGATTTTAATTGACTCGACATTCATGAACTGCTCAATCAGTTGGGTTTTGGCCAATGAGTCCATTCCCTTATGGAGAATACCATTAAAACAGTCGGTCACTGAACAACGGAATGTCTCGTTTGGGAACAAATTGAATAAATTAGTCATAATTGAGTCGTTTGTTATCAAACTGATGTCAATCCACGCGACATAAGAGCCGATCACTTCCAGACATAAGCAAACAGTGGATGGACTCGAATCGCGATAAGTGTTCTGAAAATAATCACTTTTAGTGAAGAGCTTTCAGTGTTTAAAACTCACGATTATATTGAACCAGAACTGAGCCAACTCTATGAGACAGGTCTCTCTCATCACATCCTTAATCAAAGTATTTCTTTCCATTTCCTGAATTCAAATCAATTTTATAGCAAATTATAACAAAACTCACTATAAATGCAAACCTTAGGACTTCGGGGTATTTCTCTATCGGCGACGTCGCCATTGATTTGCAAAAGAATACGAAGAAATAGATCACAATTTTGTTTGTTATGACAAACACCCAAAATGTCGGTAAAGAATGAGTTCCACTTCTGTTGGGGAAAGTCCACCAAAAAGACTGAATTCACGATATAAGCGAATTTGTTTAGAATATAATTAGAAGAAAATCGGTTCGAAGTAAACCATTGGAATATAAATTGTCTTAAAGCCAATCGATTCTCTTCGGTGTCAGTCGAGTACCTGTTTTTCCGTTCAAATAATTGGTAACTCATTTCAATGGAAATCAAATCAATGATTCAGACCTCGTCTTCACATAGTTTTCGATGACCTGAAGGCAGAAGAAAACTGCGGACTCATCGACCAGTTGTGGAGACAGAAGACAATCGACGCATAACTTCCAACCGAATTCATCGCTTTTCAAGCGCTCGAAGTATTCGATTGTCTTTAATTGGGAACAAATTCAACAAAAAGTTATATTTTATCCAAAATTGTTGTAAAATATGTCGTCAAAAAAATTCTGACCTCTTTCTGAAGGGAGGCATCACTTCTCAGAGAGTAATTGGAAATCAGACGGAAATCCATTTGCATCGGAATTACGGTTAAATATGTTTAGGATTTGTATGATTTGGTCTCTGGAGAGGAATCAATATTCGACTCATGAGTTATGGCATAACTTCGACTCAAAAACAGTGTTTTCGCAGAGTTTGAAAAAAATGAGTAAAAATCGAATTAAAAGCGATTAACCAAAAGCCAGACATTTGGCAGAAAAATACGAATTCATTGAAAATATGTTTTAATTAAATTGAGTGAAGAATCGGTTAATTAATAACAAACGATAACAACAATTAAAATGCGTCTGAATTTCAGTCGGAGTTATGTTTGCATTGAATTCAATCGGATTTCTTTGATTTGTTGTTTCGTTTCTCAAAACATTTTTATTGACAACACGTTTATTATCGATACAACTCTACTATCGATATATCGCTTCCTATACTTTGGTTAACATTTACGGCGTCTTCTCATTCAAAACATTCAACTCTTTCCACTCTTTCCACCCTTTCTTACAAATGATTCACTTCTGATGAATGAAAACTTCAATTTATTTGATTATCTGAACAAATATTTACGGAAAACACAAAATCAAAGCATTTTATTTCTCATGCGATTAGTATTACATAATTGGCGTTTGTTTTACGTTTAATCAGTCATTTGGAGCCAATATTTCGTCATTTTTCACAAATTCAGGTCTTATTAAAGTCAAGGCTTTGCAATAAAATGAGTTAATTCGCAATTTTATTGAATCATTTCTTTTGTCTGACATTTATTTATAACAAAACAAACTTTTATTACAAAAATAAATATCGAAATCAATGTCAGTCAGAGTCTGACTGTAAATCAGAGTCGTTCTGGTCTTCACTTTTTTCTGTAATATTTTCATCTTTGTCTTCAATTTCTTCTTCTTCTGGTTGAGAGTTATGATGAGCCGAAAGGACTTTAATGAGACGTAACATATATTTGTTGTGTTCACAAACTTTACTCAGATTTTCAAAATGTCTGTTAAGGTTCTGCTGTAAAAGTCTTAGAGTGGGGGCAATCACTTCGAAATTAGTGTTATTCTTGAGGGCCGTTCCGTTCTGATAGAGAAGGGTTTGACACCATTTCAAATAAAATTCTATGTGTTGTGTCGATTCGACGCCGACGGCCAGCGCTCGCAAACACTTCTCTACGTAAATGAAGGGAAATGTAATGGAAATCAGTTTAATTTCTTCGACCGGAACTCTTTCAATGACTTCTTCGATGAGCTTTTGGTCATTTAGTTTCAAGGCTTGCATTAATGAATCACAAAAATTATTTGATTCAAGTAGTGTTCGGCACGACATCGGTGTTATGTCGGCCTCCAGTTGGTACGGATCGAAAGCCGTAGAGTTGTCCAAAGTATAGATCATTATTCCTTCAGTTGAGGCGAACGAAAATGTCCTCATTGTTGGCGAAAACTTCAAATCAAAGACAGCGATAATTGGATTAACTGATCGGTCACTGAAATCATTTTTGGCGACTCCGGGCAGAGATATCGGAGCGAAAGCCGTCTCTTTATTTCTTTCGCTGATAACCGAGAGATTGAAACCAAATTCTGACATTTTTCGGGAACTGATATAATCGAAGAGTCCGTCCATCGATAGGTTGAAAGTTATGGTGAATTTCTTGACCAATAATTTTTCGATTACGTGATAAATGCAAATATGTTTTGACTTTCCGGCGGCCATAATATACGAGCCATCGATCGAATAGTTAAGAGTCGAAAAATAGGTGTTCTTATCGCTTACGACCTCTTTTTCGTAATGAGGAGCTCCCAAATCATTCTTTCCTTCGATTCCGACTCCCATTTGTTCGGCTGAATGCGGATCAAAGAAGAGAATATCTCCGCTAAGAGTGGAGACCGCAAACTGATGGCCATCGCTTCTGAAAGCAATTGCGAGCGCATCGCTTCCCAATTGAATCAGTTCTCGCGTACACTTTGAACCCTGAAACAGATCCCATATCCGAACGGTTCGATCCCAAGAACATGAGACCAGTGTATTAGAGAGGGGGGAGAACTTCAAACCTGAAACCGGCGATTCGTGTCCTAAGGTTTGAATAAAATAAATGAATTAATATTTTTCTAATCAGTGGTTCCTTTAATTAACGGACCCGAAAGACATTCGAGTAATCTTCCCGTCTGTAGTGACCACAAGAATATCTCAAACAAGTTGTGAGCGCCACAGGCAATGAAATCTCCGCCCAATTGGTCGATGGCTAGGCTTATGAATTGCGCCGGTTTTGAGTCAGACGGTGCCGATAAGGTCCGGAAATTTCTGTATCGATTCAAATCGAAAGCTTTGACCGTTCCGTCCAATGAGGCAGAGATCAAGACTTTTCCATTCTTTCCGGGAACAAACTCTAGAGCAGTGACGGGTCCTTTATGTTCGGCAAATGTCGAAATGCAAAACCCGTTGAATGTGTTCCATATTTTAACCTTTCCATCGGAGCCGCCACTGGCCAACATCGTTGCGTCGGGAGAGTAGGCAATACTCTCAGTGATGTTAGCGACTCCGGTTGAGTACCCAGATTGTTTTAAGATAAATGACTCGCTCTCCCACTCCCACACAATTAATTGCGATTCAGTACTCACTTCATCTTCGATATCAAATTTATTTCCTGAACTAACGGCTGAACCGATGGCTATCCACTGACCGGTGGTATTGATGGCAATGCTAGTGATGGGGCCGTTGTTTGACAGTTGGAGGGAATGAATTAAATTGATTTCTGGCATTTCGTATAACATAAAACACCCGTTACTGAAACCGACGACCAATAGCTTTGATTTGTGGTTATATTGAGATGTCGTCAGACGTAAAGAGGCAAAAGTCTTCTGCAAATCAGAAGTAAAGAAGTGTTTCTTCTCTTTAATATAATTCAAATATTTTTTCTCATTATTGGGAGAGTCCGTCGAAAACTCTTCATATGTCTGATAATTTGATTCCCAAACGAAGAGCTGTCCGTTTCGGGAAATACTATAAATATTCAATTCGTTGGGAATATTATTGGCGAAGAAAACGGAAACAATTGCGTCCGTATGTCCGCTAAGTGTCACAGAATGGCCGATGTTTTTCATTTTCAGATCGATTGGATAAACTTTGATAACAAAGTCTTTGCTTCCAATCATTAATAACTTGGAGTCTAAACTCCAGGACATAGAAGTCGTTTCATTGAAATCGGATTTAATTATTCGATGGATTTTGAATCTCGAGAGCTGTCGTCCGACACCTTTGAACGCGAATCCGGGCGTCAAATACACTAAAACCTGTTCTGTGCCGCAGACGGCGTAGTATTTCCCGTCGGGACTGAACTTCAAGTCATTAATCTTTTCTCCGATTTGTTTGAAGTCTTTTCTCATCAAAATAGTTCCGGATATCATTGAAATGACATAGAGTTGTGTTTTTTGAGTGGAAGCCAATAGAAGGGATCCGTTGGGACTCAAAGAAATATTGGAGACATTGTATTGGAGTTGAATATCGAGGGCTTCGCTCTTATTATTCTTCAAGTCATAGATAATTAATTTATTTCCGACGGGACTTATCAGACGATTTCCATCGGCGAAGAATTGAAGAGTTCCCGAACTGTATACCGAACCCAAAACATTACCGAATTTATAGGCGAACCTCATTTTGTTTGGTTATCACTATTAATATTAAAAATGATTTTTAATTTATTTGAATTAAAATCAAATCAAAAGAAAAACATTTTTAAAAATAATGGATTTGTTTTCCATGTGTTAGACATGTGTTGGCTTTGGTTACGACGGCCGACAACTAAACCCTTTGAGTCACACTTTGTTTACATTTTCTGAGCTTTAATTTCGTTTATATTTAAATCAATTTTGAAGCCAATTGTCATTCAATTTAATTGACTCAATATTTCTTCATTTGTTGATTAGTTTTAGTTCAAAACATAATTGTTTTAATCTTAACCGACATTCAAAACATTGAATTCAAATCATCTTTTTTTCATATGACGGAAAATACGACAAAAAAAACCCGATTTTCATCCATTTTGGCGATATTTGGCTCAAAAGATAACTCAACTGATATTTAATTAATTGTATTTTGGTTTTTGAAAGATTGCAATGAATTATAACATGGAATCAATGATTAGATTCAATGCTCAGACGACAGGACGCGATAAACTCTTTCGGTATTTATTTCATTGATTTTATGAGAATTTTGTCTAAAATATAATTATTTTACAGTTTATGTCAATTCAGTTGTCGTTTGGTTTGGTCTCTACTCCAGAAGTATAGACATAATAGCGATTCAATCAATAAATTCCGGGATTTGGAGAACAGTTTCAGTACTTCACGAAAACGTTTGTATTCTTTATTCAAAATGTTTAAAAATGAATTGAAAGCCAAAAAACTAGAAACTATCCTTGCTCATTTCAAATTTGTCTACACGTATACTAAAATTTAAAATAATAGCGATTAATAAAAGCAAATATAAACACAGATATCATGGGTTAGAGATTTATATTTTAAAGCAATTCAACTCAAAAAAAAAAAAAAAAATAGGAGAGATGTCAATTTTTCAGTTCTCTTGATGCTATTTCGACAATTGCTCAGTGTCATTTGTCATTGCCTAGAATTGATTTATAGATAACACTACTGCGAGGACTTCCTCCCTGTCCTGTATATCCCATTTTTCAATGAAGTGTCGGATCGTATTAAACAATGATTTCATGAAATGACACTTTCCTGCAAAGCACTGGAGTTTTTCACTAATTTTTTAGAAACTCTTCAAATGTTTTGAATGATTGAAACGAAAATTAATGTAATTATTGTTACGATTAGTGCTAAGACTGGGCCGTTGTGTGGATGTAATGCACTCTGCGATGCAAACCATGCATTTGCCGGATCCAACTCTACGTCTAAGTCTGACTTTTTCGCGCATAGCATCCTCTCTATACCTACTGTGCGATCATATGGTTTGGATGAGTCGAGTGGGACTTCTCAATATAGATAAGAGCCGATGGTCTGAATTGAGTGACAAGTTTTGGTTGTACTCGATTACAATGAACTTAATGAGAGATGTCTACGAAATAATAAATTTGCTTAAACTGAATGGTTGTCCCAACTCAGGACAAAAACACTATTTCGGTCACTCGTCTCGAATTGATGTAATTCCTGTGACCACTTCGGAGAACCCGATGTTCAGAGCAATCGAATGGTTTGTAAAACACAAGAATGTATGCATCGATGCGTTGAAGAACTTTTGCGACATTTGGATACCTCTGTCGTCGTTAGGCCACAGAAAACTGTCCCCTCAAACGATCGCAATATTGGGAATGTTGTCCTCTATTATAGCCATTCTCCAGATATTTGATTATTCCTATCGTTTGTCTCCGTCTTAATAAAAGTGATCTGATTTGAGAGACAATTATATGTAATTAATTCTGTTTTCTTTTGATTAAAGACTTTCATTATATATAGGATTAAATAAACGATTCATTAAATTTGAATTAAACTTTTCTATACTTTTATTTTTCAAAGCTTTAGATTAAATGTCAGACTGTTTTCGAGTTTTGTATATATATTGAGCTTCAAATTGAGTGTAATTACGCCCTGAGAAGCAAATTAGAAGTTTTACTTTTATTATTCAATAAAATAACGCTTTTATGTTATTCTCGATTCAATTCTCATACAAAAGAGTATAACTGTATGAGTGGTGCACTCATTAGCGGTAGATTTATCCGATCGCTCAGGGATTGAATGTCAGGACAAACACACAGTCGAGAGAATAATTAGATTTCTTGAATCTCATTGGAGAGAAAAGTATGGGTTAGAGGTTTCTAAAGACAAATATAATTGCTTTCACTGCCAGTGCTTTCAATGCCTACCACTGTCTGGAAGTAACAAAAAGCAATCTTTCGATTTATCTCATTATTAGTCGACTCTTATGTAATAACGAGAGGAATGGATTCGTAACGCAATAATACAAAAGCGTTTGGAAACGAATTTGTCTGGAGTTGTCATCTGACAAAAACGGCGACAAAATTGTAAAAACCGCTTCTTTTTGGTTAAGTTGACTCAAATTTAGAAGAAATTACATTTTCTGTTCACAATCGCACAGACTTTCATTGAATAATATATTTGTAATATTCTATAAGTTTATATAAAAAAGATTTCAGATCTCATATAAAGCTTTAATCTCTTTATACACTCGAATAACTTCAAGTAATGAAAAGTAATAAATAAATCAATAAAAGCAGTGAAAGCCAAGTATTGAGTGAATCCCAAATTGAATGCATGATTTGGCGAATGGCTGTGCCGTCACTTGTAGTGAATGTGCAACACTTGTGTTACTTCATAAAGCTTTAAGCGATGTTAGGTAAGCAAAACTCGAGTAATACTGCTCTTCACGAGAGGATCGGTAAACATAATTTCGGTGGTTTTTCACCATATTATAGGAAGACTAATATGAATGAAGAGCTATGACTGCCTATGAGTGCCTTTAGGCCATCACCAATAGTGCGGCTCTTCTCTCAACACTATCTGTGAGGCCATCCGATTGATTCCCATATTATAACACTAAATGCATATAAATATATATTGCATTAGTGAACAGTCAAGAGCCCAGACATACAGATTTGCCTCTTCTCTCCACTCTCTTAACTTAAGCCCAACTAAATTAAACTTTTGCCAAGATTATTACTTAAATAAAACTCAATTTATTTGATTTATTTGATTTGATCCAGAATTCGATTAATGTCAATGACTGTCCGCAAACGCTTTCACTCAAATCATTTGAAAAGTTTATATGAATTCCCGAATCATTTGCTTTTCAATCAAATTCTCAAAAGCTTTGGGTTTATCTCTTGTGGCCAATCATTCAATTCATAATTGGTTTGTCTTTTTTCCAAAAACCATACAAATTATATAAAATGTATTCGTTTATAGAATTTATACATTTATTCATAGCATAAGAGATGCGAATCAAAGGAAAGAAACTCTCATTTATTGAATTCAATTTATGAGAGAATGACTTCCAATGTAAGGCAAATACAATGCATTTGAGTTCATATGATTTGTTTTATTCCTTACTTCACTTCAATATTATTTTATTGAATAGGGTTCGAGTCGAGTGCTGTCCCATTGATAGAGTATAGTCCGAGTACTTGAGTTTAGTTTAAAGACACAGCGGGAGAACCGGGAGGAAAATAACTTCATTTTGAGGTCACAAAAGCTGTAATATTATGCTGACCTGAAATCCTTTAATTTCGGGCATTCAGTGCGAGTGAGTCTATCCAATGCCTATCCAATGAATGGGTGATAATCCGAAAACCAAATAATCCCTGTTTTGCATGTTATTCAAAACGTAACCAATTTTGAGCTCAAGAATAATCACTGTTTTCTAATGTGAAAAAATAAGTTACTTTTATCGGTGAAACTGTTGGGCACTGACAGACAGTGGGGCACAGCTTGACAAAGGGCTGCACCTGCTCTATCCTCTATCTGAGCACTGGATGTGTTGTATCTGTGATTTGTCTTCAGTTGCTTTTTATGCTCATTCATCAGACATCTGCCCCACTATTCAGTTGTAACTCTATTTTTCTATTTATTTGTTAATCATTTTCATACATCAATTCCAAACTGAATTCCGTATTATATGCAAAGATAAACAGATATCTAATAGCAGTGCTGCACACCCTTAATAATGGAATCCATTGAATGGACAGCCATTCAGACCATTTCTATTGACTTGTGTGTAGACTCAATATAGCGGATAATTAGTACTTTTAGAGCTAATAGTCTATTGAGGGCTTAAAAGGAACCGAACAGTTCCTAAAATTCAGTGACAGAATCTTTGGGCTAATATTGGAGACACTAATATGTGGTATACCTGCAAAGTGTGGGAAAATCGTTAATAACTAATTTCTATACCCGTCTTAACTAAATCTCTCTATTGTTATGGCTTTTAAGATCTAATTATAACGAATAAAGCAATTTGTAATCAACTCTAATAATGAGTACTTTATTTGCTTTTCTTATTTGGTTTTTAAAATCTCATTAAACACTATTCTAAAGATTTAATGAATTCAACCAAAAATATCGCATAAAATGTATTTTTAATCAAAAATTCATTAGAAATGTCGGATAATTAAATAGAAAACACTTTTTTTTGCAAAACAAATAACTTTTTCTTTTTCCAATTGGCTTCAAAAGTTCAATTAGTTTTTATTTTCATTGGAAATTTGAGACAAAATAAACAAATCTTTAGATCTTGAATGTCTAATACCTTGTTCATCATTGCTCACCATTGCTCATCACTGCTCATCACTGCTCATCACTGCTCATCACTGCTCATCACTGATAATTCTTTGAACAGATTTGGCCTATAATTTGGTGGAAAAGAGATTAGCGCTAACTTTGATATTTGTGAGACAGTTATGAAACAATTTTTTGATTTGTTTTCTGCGATGTGTCGTATTTTCTTTGCATTTGTCTGTTTGGGGAACTCTTTGGTGATGTCTTAAGAGTTGACTAACTTTCACAAATATTTGGTCAAAATCTGATTCAAGTTTTCTGTTTTTGGAAACATAAACATATTTGTCGTCGATTTTCATTTCATACATATTTTAAGGATTAGTGACTAAAGAAAAGCCGAGTCGAGTGCTGTGCCAGTGCTGGCCATTGATGAAGGGTTAGAATGCTTTAGAGAAGTGAAATGGAAGGAAAGGTAGTGAAAGAAAACAACTTAATATATAAGTGAATAGAGAGTATACTCTTATAAGAGTTGAGATCAAGTCTTGTATATCGATCTGAGGCGAAGACAAACTCGAGTAATACTGTAGGCGTAGACCAGAGGACCAATCATTGGTATGGATTGCGAGTTGAGCCGCATTTCATTAAAATATTGTGAGTTCCTTCCCAGAAGTGCTTTCTATTAACAGCTAATTGTGTTAACGGGATATTTAGTCCATTGTGTAATATCTCTATTATATGCATTGCATACAAACACATCGACCAGTGATCGCGCCATTGGCTGAAACGGCTCCTGAGCTGTCACTCTCTGTTAGCACCGGATTGATGTAAACTCGATTTTCATCATTTCGCGCAAAAACCAATTGAAAAATGCAAAGAAATTGCTGACTGTATGTGATTTATATAAATTGTCTGTAAATAAATTGAAAAGTTTTTTTGTGGTCCTTTACTTATGGCCTGAATGCCAAACAAGTAGTTCTTTACTATAACTCAGAAGACATTCCGAATCCAATGATTTGATCTTTTCTTTTGTTAACACAAATGTTTGCGCTCACATCACATCTCTCACATCCCTCACATGCCTCGCATCCAAATCTTTACTGACTGACTGTCTGTGCCTTTTATATTCAGTTTATATAACTTATTACTCATCACATCAACAAAACTTTAAGATTCAACTTTACTCTAATAAAATCGATTTCCATTTCATTGCTTTTTAAAGCACTCGAAGGAAAGGATGAGAAGAACCAGAAATTGAAATGTTTTTTAATAAATCGTTTCTCTATTTGAACTCAATTTGAATTCGCTATTGATTTACAAACATTTCATTGATTTGATTCACACAAAGCAATGATGTCTCCCAGTGTTGACTCAAATGAGTTAATTAATCATAATTTGAATTCAATTAATTCGAATAAAAAGCAAGTGTTGTGTAAAACAGAAGATGAAATGTCACTGAAGAGCACTCATCCCATTTCATCCCGACCTTCAGTGTTTTGCATCGAACAGTTACTCAACAGTGGAAGACATGTCAAGACTGGACATCAGTTACATAACATTTCAAAACACGATTTCTCCCAATTCGATAAAAACGAAGTCAAACGCCCGGCCAGTCATGAATATACTGGTAAGCCATCCCTTTAACTAATTCTAGATAATTGTTTATCACATCTTATGTTCATTTGAGAGTCACTTATAGTATATACAAAAAGTAATCTGAATTTAATTCAAATAAACAATAATTAGAATTATATGCCTTGAGACCTATCTCTACAATAATTTCTTCGACCCTTCTTTTGGCGCCTCTAAGCTTGAACATCAAAATTGGAAAAATGGGGGAATAGTTAGGAAAAATTTGCACCGCCCGGCCCTCATTTTCTGCCTAATTTAGCCGAATAAACAGCAAATTATGTTAAATTAAGCCCAAATGAGCTGAAGAATTAAGTCGAAAAACGCTATTTGAGTTGAGCCCCTCCTAAGCTGGAGCACACTTTTGAAAGAGAGTGTCAAAATTGCACAAGCATGTTTAACTGGTAAATTCAGATATTTCTTCTAAAAATGAATCATCTGTTCAAAAATGAACTTTATTGAATCAATGCAATAAACGTGGACTAAGTGATAATCACTAAATATTGTGGCAAATGAGTAATTGTCAATAATTTGAGTGTTATCTAAAATTTTGAAGCAATTGTTTAACGAGTGATTAATAACTTGTCTCTCAGACGATGAGTTTGGTGTAAGGGATAAGTCCAACAAAGGAAACGATTCGACCTCTGAAGTGAATGAAGACGAAAACGATGACATCGATCGATGTAATGATTTGGAGAGACCCAGAAAAATAAGGAGAAGTCGAACCACATTCACAACATATCAATTGCATCAATTGGAGAGAGCTTTTGAAAAAGTATTGATTTCGTAAATTCCTTTCATTTTTAAACCAATGTTTTATTCTTTAGACCCAATATCCGGATGTCTTCACACGAGAAGAGTTAGCGCTTAGACTAGACTTAAGTGAAGCCCGAGTTCAGGTCTGTTCCAAGTTTATACACTTATTATATGTTTTTCTTTAAAAAAAAAGTTTATCGATGAGTATTCTGTGAATCACTAGTTAGCATAGATGATCTATATTGATTTATTCTTTCTCTTTTGAAAATAAGTGAAAAGATAACTTATGAATAGCCTGATATAGAAAAATAAGATTGACAAGCAAAAAATTATATTTTTATTTTATAACAAGTTAAATAATAGTTGTGTTGAATATTCGTGCAATGAATCCAATTGAGCTATACTTCGTGGACAACATTAATTTGAGAGTTTGAAAAGTTTCACTGAATTTGAAGTGACATAAAAATCGAATGAAAATCATTTTTGTGATCATTAGTCAGGCATTAGTTGTCTTATTGTTTTGAATTATAGTTATTTATATGATTTTAACGAATAATTGGAGGAATTTTTTGTATGAATTTGTGAGTAATTTTTGCAAATCTTCAGAATTAAATTGAATTTTGTTTTCCTTTAATTCTTAAGTTTTCGAATATTAGACAAAGGAATTGAAAATTTGTTTTATTTTTGTTATTCAATAATATTGGAAAATATATTTGGTTTGAAGAAAATTCAATGAATCCATTGCTTTGCCAATTAGTGGAAACAATTTTTAAGCCGCTCAGAGATGAACCGGTGCTTAATGTTTAGCAAAAATCGTGATTCCCTACACTATAGCTATTAGTGAGTCTATTGAGTCATTTGAAATCTTTTAATCCTATGCTTCATATGATAGCATCCAATAGTTATTTGCTTCTCAAACGACTTCTTTTCATTTCTCTCATATCAGATATTTTTTGTTTCAATAAAAACTTTAGTAAATCAGCCAATAATTTATTTTTGTGCTTTCAGTTATTCTTATATGTCCAAGATCACTTCCTTTAGTCAACTTTAATTTTAGATATGCAAATGACAAATACCTCTTTCTTCAAATTATTCAATTTCAAATTCAAATTATAAAATTGTTCGTAAATTTCAAATTTTTGTATGACTAGACGTGGGTGAGGCATGGTGAGTTTACTTGCTCAACCTTGTTCATCTCTATTAGGAACTTTGATTCATATGATTACGATATTCAAAAAGAGAAACGTCTCTATAATAAGCCTATCGTTAGACTAATTAATTGAAAAGTTTTTCATATTTTACATCGAATTAATTGAAAGTCTGAATAATGAGCTTTAATATAATGTAATAAACATAAACGCCTTATCTCTTATCAATTAATTTACTGATTAACTCAAAATATTCTTCAAATGTCTAATCATTGAACACAATCTCATGTTTTCCTATGGATTGTCTTCAAAACCCAGAATATTCTGGGATTTAATCCAAAAACTTATTTAAATAATTTGAAAGACATTCAGTTCTTTGAATGTTAATTAGTCTCAAACCTAATTTAAATACAAAATAAGATTAGTTTTGAAGTAATCTAAAATCTGATTCGATATTCTGAGAATAATTTTTATAATTGATATATAAGCTTGCAAATCTCAAAACGATTCTAAAAATTAGCGAAAATTGATTGATCAAGATGAAATTTATAGTTAATGCATTGTATTTATGGCAATGATTCCTGCAAATAATGCATTGGTTACCTCCATAGATGAGATGAGTGCTCTATAATAAGGCTTCAAATAGAGTCTATTCCGTCTATTCCGGTGACAAATACAGAATATTTTCAATTTTCCATAAATTATTTGATAGAAAAATAAATTTAATTATTAATAAATTAATTTTTTCCGTTTTATTCTTCCATTTATAGGTTTGGTTTCAGAATAGACGGTAAAACAGATTTATATTTTGTGAAATTTGTGATTAAAATAACATTTCATTGAATTAGTGCCAAATGGCGTAAAAGAGAGAAAGCGTTGGGTCGGGACAGTCCTCCTCCTTATATGAATGGCTCGAATCCAAGTCAACATCCAATTAATTTGAACAATAATTTCGAGTCTAATGTCATTCGAAACAATGAGTTCTTTTATTTGAGTCCTTCGGCACTACTCCAGTCTCCGATGGGTTCGCCTCCAATCCATCCGATGGGTGCAATAAATAGCCGAATGGGAGACAATTTGTGGAATTCCCTGAACCTAAGTCACGGCCCATTGTCATCACCGTCACTGTCCTCTTCACTACATTCGGGTTCTTCTCTCAATTTGTCTCAAACCAATTCATTGCCCAAACAAATGGTAAACCCGTGGAGTTCTGCCCTTTTGTCTGCATATATGCTACAATTATGGCCAAATGGATCCAACGGCAGTCCATCGGGAAGACTGAGTCCTACAGCTCTGAACACATTGAAATCGGGTTCAACGAGCGCTCCAATAATCCATTCAAATCACATCCAATATAGTGGTGTTCAACAGCAACAGTCTATGCTTGAGATCTTGCGTCAAACGGCACAGCATCACCACCACTCCCATCACTCATACCAGTGCAGCGCTGACTCGCAAAATAGCGACAATAAATCTAATAAAGATCAGAGCGTTAGTGAAGGCAGCGATCGTTCGCCTAAAAAGGCTTAAATCTATTGCATTGTCGCACAAAATGTGTGGAACTGTAGTCGAGTTGAGTGTAATTACAGTAATAAAGTTGTCTAAACTCTCAACTCTTTTCAACCGATTGTTTGCTTTAGAATTGATTATAGAGAGGACTCAATAAATAAAATCTCTTCATTTATTCACACGATATGAATGTACTCTTCCTTAGGTCTGTGCTGTTGATAATAAACAGGGATTAACTGAGCGGAGGATTAGAAGAGCACTACTAGACTAGTGCTTCAGTAGTTTTACATAAATACAAATGAAGTACATCATTGAGTCAATCGCTTTGTATAAATCCATTTGAATTAATTTTCAGTGTTTCTAATATACAATTAATACCAAAATTACACAATAAATAAATTGAGTCAAACTATAGTTCACTAATATCTTAGCCGTGAATCTCGAGGGAAGTTAGAAACAAATTATATTTTAATGTCTTTTATATGTAGTATAATATGCGATGAAATCCCAATAAAACATTTTTATTCAATTATTTGTTCTTTTTTTGTGACAGAAATTCATTAATCATATAATATATTACTCGTTATTATGATTAATAACTAAATTTGGCTCAAATTAGGAGAAGAAGTAAAGAGAAATGTTGTCAATTGTGATGTTATATTGGATGTGATGCGAGGGAAGAGTGAGAGAGAGATAGCAAACAACGATGTGATGTCTCATTCAATAACAACACAACTCTTGAGAATATGATTGTATGGCAAAAGTGCTGTACTTTAGGGCCAGTTATACGACAACAGGCAAAGTGTGTATTCCTTGAGAAACGTTAAATCATGAGTTGTGTCGCAAAGAATAGAGAAAATAGGGTTTCAGAAAACATTCAGTTTAGTTGAGATCAGATGAGTGGCACACAATTCAATTTCGCAGCACTGGCTGTGTTGGCAATGTATGTCCTCAGCCAGGCATGAAAGGGCTCGCATTATAGAGAGAACAGTGAATGAAAGATGCGATGAGTTTTGCCTTCACTAATGCAAACCAATTGATGAAAAGTGATGAGAGAATAGTGAGAAAGAATATACGTTTCATTAGGCGCTCAGTTGTGCGCAAAACGCCATTCAAGTAGTTCCCAGTGCTATAACCCAGTGCTTTATCCCAAGTATATAGCCCTCACTTCGATCGCCCGATCAAAACCTTAAACACAGTATTGGGTGGACTTCCGGCTTAAATCAATATTTGAGTCGAAATTCTCGTCATTTTATAAATTTATACAAAAGACGAACTTAATATCGAAAGTATATACCATATAATGTCACTAATTCTGTGCCGTTGAAGACTGTGTGCTGAGCCTAACACGAAATTGATTAAAAGTACGCAAATATTGACTCGAATTATAAATTAGATATTTATCTCGATTTGTGTTCACTATTCGTATTATACAACTCATAGTTAACCCAATTTTAGGCAAAGAAGTTCTCATAACTGATCGATAATTGGATTAATTTGTTTGAAAATAAATTAAATTCTAACCGATTCACAGCCAGAAGTGATGACAAACACTCTGACAAAAGTCTTGGGCCGGTGTTGTAGTGGGAAAATAGCGAACCTATTCTTCTAATATAAAAGGTGTAAACAGTATTTACAGCACTGACAACATTTGAAACATTCTTGTGCTCTCCAAACGAGAATAGATTAAGTGATGCATCAATGGATGTGTGGCGGCGCCAATACATCACATTTAAGGCTGAACTACAAGACGCGTAAATGGCCCTCAATTTGTTGGTCTTACAGTGACTGCCATCACTACCACTGATGCACTACTTGTTAGGCGTAAGGCTGTGTCTGTGCTCTGCATTTCTTTGTGAGTTATGAAGTGGATAAGGCTATAAACTGAGTGATCCAAACGACAGAAGGTCTTTGAGTCTATCTTCCCATATATAGTATAATCCGCTTTTTCCAGATCGTTGATTCCGGCAAAGAGTGCCACCAATTGAAGAATGTTTTGCTCTGTTCTCTACAATAAATGACATCCGAGCCCTTAAACTATACCAGACTTAAATCAATTGTAATGCACTCGGCCTTAGCCTTAGTTAGCATTCAATTGAAAGCTCACTATTTTGCTGATCCAAGCGATAAAAGTCTGTGAAATACTCAAATTGAAGTCCATTAAAGTTAAACACAGATCAGGATTATTAATGAACGCAAAATATGGCAAATAATGGCAAACATTATCACCAGAAACGCCTCTCAACTGATTAAAATTCAGTTCAAATGTGATGCACTTCTCTTATATTAAGTCATTTAAAATACTGTGAATACTGTGTAATAGAATAAACTTAAGTATAATAATAGGCAGTCATAATAGACAGTCCTAATAGACAGGTGTCATTAGACTTCAGACAAATCCTCATCCAATTGCGAGCTTAGGCGCCAAACTGTGCTAAATATAATGTCAAACCCGACCGGATTATAATCATCTCAATTGTTACATAAACTTTAAATAAACGGACTCTTCAATTGAGTCAATGCTAGCGCTCTGGAGGTTGGGGTTGGGGTTGGCTCACGTCGTGTGCACAGAAAGCTGACAAAAATATTAAACATTCATGAGATGAAAATATTTGAAAAACATTTTTTAAACTTAAAAATTGCAAAGAAATCAAATTCGGTTTTAAAAGAAGAAACTTTGTATGAGATTTGATGGAAATTGAATCGAAACAACTGCTTAGACAATCAATTTGATCAAAATCTAGAGTTTTATCGCTTAAATACATGAATATCATTATTATTATTATTCAATGTTTTAGAACTAATGCCTAAAAGTGCCGAAAATTGCATTTCAAAGCCCTTTGAAAGCAATGCAATCGAAAAATTGGAAAACTTTTAGTCCTCTCATTGTGTTTGCATTAAATTGAATTCAATTGAAAGTAATATAATTTAATAACTGAATAATACATAGAATATATAGAAGTAATAATAGTAATAATAACGTGAATTTCTCCCCAATCGCTGTGAGAAGTGATTTTGAACAACAGGTACACCAGTGCTGAGCACCAGTGTTGCCAATAATTGAATTTAGCTCTCAATTGTATTAAGGAGAGTTGACTCAACTAAATCACATATAAAAGGCCATTATCTATAAATTGAACGCTTAAAAAAGTCTTGATGTTTATATTTCTGATGATAGCACTGGTAGTAGTGATAGCCCTATAGAGGAGACTCTATGTAAGACTCTTTTTCTATTTTTGTTGGCCTAAAGGCTTCATTTTTCAATAACAGTTGAGAGTGTTTTCACTTCAGTTAATATATGAGTCTTTCGTTAAGTTGTGCGGAAATGAAAATTTCACAATAGAGAAAAATTGAGAGCTCAGCACATACTACACAGCATAGCACAGCCTTACAGTGCCTTACAGTGCTATACAGTCTCACAACTGCTATGACTGCAATATAAGGCCAATAAAGCCTTATTCAAACACTGGGTACGTCCCGTTTTTAATTGTGTATTTGTCTAATTCGGATGAGAGGTAGCGATGAAACCATACCATGAGTTTAGTCAACACTGCCTTAAAGTGGAAACTATGCGAACACCGATTGAATTGGAATCGACTTATTATAAGAGTTAGTGCTATAAACCAAATGTTTGTTGAAACAAAATTTGCATAATTTTTGCTTAATTTCTCTGAATTTCATTTCCTGAAAGAGACGAACATCAGAGACATTAAATTCTCACAAATTGATTGCACTATAATTTGAATTTTATTTTCTCATCAAAGGATCAATAATACGAATGTAGCGAAAGTCAAATTCAATGAACATTTGATTGCATTGTTTGAATTCAAGTGTTTCTCATTAAAAATGTACATTAAGTGTAAATAAATAAATAAATGACAAAAATGCCTTTGATTTACAGTTTTATACAATGGTCAGGCTTTGATTGATGAGCTCCACGTGCTCTTTGGCTCTCAGACGGAGCGCTACTATACTTGAGTTTCGAGAATCGAAATTAGGAATCGATATATCTTTACATAAATTTTCGTCAATATTTCTTATATTGTTTGAGTTGAGTGAAGGCCTGCTTTGTATTTGTTTCGATTCATTAGTAGATCCATTGACTGACAAATTCAGTGGACTGGCAGAAGGACTGACTGACATAGATGTCGAGTTGGAACCGACTCTATGTAGAGGATTGGAAATCATCTGAGCTATTGATGTATTACATATTGAATGAGGCATTAAAGTCGAGGCTTCGGAGGCTGGTTGAGGGGATTGCAATAAATAGCTCGGGTATAAAGATGACGGGTGCGATAGAAAGCTTGACAGAGATGCTGAGCTCAACAGATTTGATGGAGTTGTGGAGGCGGCCGCTGCCGCCGCTGCCAACCAGGAATCCAAAGGCAATGCCGTCGAAGAATTAAAATGCATATTAGGAATGAAGGAATTGTGGGACAGACTGTTGTTCTCCGGGCCTAAAACTGCTCTTTTTGGCAGATTTGAGACCGGGCTTACGGGTGAATGCGATGAACGCGATACTCCTGATCCTTTTGCAATGCCATTGTCGCCCATATTATTGCAATTATATTCATTACCAGTGAGACTCCTGAGCGCGTGTTGGCTCTCCAGCTTCTCCTGACGCCTCCACTTAGCCCTACAGTTTTAAATCATCTATTATTCACTGAAACCTTATTTGATTCTTGCTCTAAATTTTAATTTTATTCTACAATGAATTTTAAATATACTTAACTTCTATTTTGAAACCAAACCTGAAAGAAAAAAATGGTTTAATTAAAACAGTTATTAAAAATATCGATATCTGAGGCTAAAAATGATTCGTTTAACGAAATACTAATTGAAAAAAAGGTTTTTTGAATCAAATCTAATGAAATGTTGAACTGAAAGCAGTCTCTATTGAGAAGAGAAAACTTGAATCAAGAATTTTGTTGAATTGATAGAACTTAAAGCTATATAAAATTTGAAGCACTGGCAGCTTATCCACAACTTTTCCCTAAAATTCATATAATTTTAAAAATAAATGTAAATTAAACTCTAAATTAAAGACCAATCAAATGGGTTTTGGTTTTTTTGGAACAAATGAAGGCCTAATTGATTCTGAGTATTGGTTCAATCAATAAAACTATTATCGGTTAACGAGAGATACGCCACTGTTTTTCGTAATCACTGTTAAAGTAATTTAAGTGCCGATAAAAATGGTCTTTCAATAGAATTTCCTGAGATTTCATTTGAAAGGAAGCTTTAAAGGCATAGATATATACGATGTGTTCAACTAATGACTAACTTCATTAAGCGCTCCGATTGTCATCTTTTAAATCTTATTGTCGAGAATCAAATCCTTCGCTAATCATAGCGTAAAATGTCTTAATTTTTTGAATGCATTCAATTAATAACATTATTTGAGTTATTCATCGAATATAAAAAGCAATTTTACATTAATTCATGAATACATTGATTGCTATTTTTATGATTCACTTATTCTATGTATAAATTCAAATAAATTAAGTTATTATTCAATTTGAAGTCAATCTAATGAGAGACTCATTTGAATGCATTTTCTAAATGGCTTTCTATAATTGAATTTTTGATAAGTCGGATCATTTTATTTATATTTCTCAGTTCTCAACTAATGAGTCTCTTAGGGAAGCACTGATCAAATGTCATAAAACAAAAGATATATATTTTGGAAGTGATATCTGGGATATCAGATTTTTTTTTCTTAAAGACTTTCTGTACCTTCAATATATGTGATTGAACATGGTCAGATTTTGATGTAATCGTGAAAATGTACATGTATATTTTACCTGAACTCGTACTTCTGGCAAATTTACTTTTAAGGCCAGTTCTTCGCGACTAAAAGTATAGAAATGTATAAGAATTTGAATGGATTGAGAAGAACTGGATATTAATGCAAACCTATAAACGTCGGGATAATGGGATTTCTCAAAAGCCCTCTCGAGTTCGTGCAATTGATATGTGGTAAAAGTGGTCCGATTTCTTCTGTGTTTCTTTTTAGGTCCGTCTTCGGCGGCACAGATACCGCTTCCACTGTTGTCTTCATCAGCCGATAGCGGCGACGCAGGAATTGTATGAATGGCTCCTGTATTGCAATCTCTGGTTTCGTCGTCGTTGTTGTCATCAATTGGTTGTTCATCACCTGAAAGATGTCGACAACATTATAACAAAAGCTCGTTATCGACGCGAAAGTATTGAATGTAATAAATGCGATATAATCGACAATTTTCCGCTTTTCAACCCTTAGGCCTAAGCGTACGTACAGTACGTACGGTAGTGTCTAATTAGGCGGTTTTGGGTCCTATTATGTCCTATTCATGTGAAAAGTTTTTAGTTCACCAAAAAGTGATTATAGGGCGTACCCCAACTCATATTCAAAAGACAAACCGTAGGGAACTTTTAGTTACTAAACAAGCGGTCGTTTATATCTAAGGCGTTTGGGATAACCTTCCCGTAGCTAACAGTGCGACACAACAGCACAACACAAGAGTTACTTTTGGAAACTTCAACACAAAAGACTCGCTTTTTATTATTATAATCGAAATGATTTGTCTGAATATATGCCATATTGTCGACAATTCGGACAATTTTGTTACAACTACTATACCATTACAATGAGAGCACAGGACAGCACCGTATGGCTTCGGATACTTATAATCAAAGCCGGGAATGATTTTCCTACGAAGGAGACTCTGCCTCCAGTGGTAGACTACTAGTAGTGCTTATTTACAGATTAGCTCCTATTCTGTGCTATTTTGGAGTAACGCTATTCTGCATTTCAATTGAAGTGTCGCTATAGATGGCGATCTCATGAGGAAAGTGTCGCCAATCTATACCAATATACTCAGTTAGGCCGACATAATAGGACACAAACGCCTCCCAATTAGGTCTGCGAACGAAAATACTATTCACTCAAAGTGTTTGAACCATTATTTAAGCCAATCATCGGACAAATCTTAGAAACTTCGAGGTATTCAGAGGACAACCGCTAAACAACTATTCTTTCTTTAAATAATAAATGTTCTGAAACTCGAAAAACCATATATTTGTTTAGGTTTTCAATAAAATACACTTTTCATGGGGACTGACCCTCGACTCCGACAGACGGTTCCTTTTCATAATCGCTTTCTTTGTATTCGTTTTATTATAATATAATCCGTGCAAATCATATCCAACTATTCAACTAATATTACTCTAATTTATTGAAATTAACATGTTCCAATTGTGCCAATGCTTTATATAGAGTCCGCTTTATTATAATAGTAAAAATCCTTTGACATAAACAACATTTTTAAAAAAAATTATGCTGGCTAATTGTAAACATAGAAGGCAAATTTTGTGATCATTTTACTTGATGATACAAAAAAGATCTAACCCAGTAATTAGCGACTCATCTAGTAATTTAAGAGTATTAGATCCATTTTCATCTCCGAAAAATATAACGTAAAATAGTAATGTATTTAATTCCATAACAATTGTTAGAACTCTAATAATATGATAATTGTTTTGAATTCATCTTTTGTTGGGAAAAGTGTTCGCATTTGCGATAAATTAGATTTGAAAGCAAAGCATTCAATGATTGTGTTATTTATCACTATTTATACAAATATTCCAATGTTTAGTATTTTTTATGTAAATTTCATTATAAACTGAGGCTATAATTGAGGTCAACGTTAATAATTAGATCCCAGGCTATTATCCTTTTAGGCAAAAATGAAATGAAATCACAAACGATTGAAACTGTCATTTCATTAATGAACTAAACTCCGATTTATTCATATACCTGTGCTTTGATATGGTTTTGGTCACTCACTCGGAAATTAACGTTTTTCATGCGGTCAAACCAATCATTTGTCACACTCTTTGGACAGGCATTTGCATTAGCATCCCAGGGAGGGAGGGAGGGAGAGAGAGAGAGAGAGAGAGAGAGAGAGAGAGAGAGAGAGAGAGAGAGAGAGAGAGAGCTAATAAACAAATGAAATCATATATTCAAGGGATGGGACAGAAAATATGAGCTCATATTTACTTAAGCCGTTCACATAATAGCGAACCGATAAAACTGATTCGCAATCAGACTATCATTTATTTGGTAATTAATTGACGTTCAAATAGGAGCGCGTGATTTGATTAAATGATTTACTGGCCATTAGCCTAATTGTAGGCCTCCTCTGCTTTGGCCCAAACATCAAATATTAAATGAATAGCGAATTGATTGTGAATTGCGCTCAACATTAGTACTCTATAACTGTTTTGCATTGCATTTGAGAATTAGTCATAAAAAACAAAAGTGGAAAACATTGTATGAAAATCAGAATTTTTAATTAAAACTTACTTAAAAATTAATGACTGAATAGATTAGAGAAATTAATTGAAATGGAAATTGCCTTGCTCACTCGCCCTGCTTTCATTTGCCATCTATTCTTTCCTTCATTACATTACAATGCATTCCAATTATTTAAAAAATTAAATCAAATTTTACAATAAATACCTGATTTACTGTTGGATCCGATGGATTCACACGAGTGGTCACTGGAGTTGGTCTCTGTCTTCATATCGTTTAACTGACATTTTGTTTTCAGAGAATGAGAACTTCTGAGGCCTAGAATTGCATCGATTGTATGTTGTGTGCCCGGAATCGACTTTGAGATCACTGATGAATATGAAGACGAGGCCGAAGAGACCGAACATATGGCCGACACATTCATTGCATTTGTCCTCTCTTTACAAAACTGCTCGAAATTGAGACTTTGTTTTGTAACGAATTGAGAGTCAACTGACGGACTGCGAGAACTCATCACTGAATTCATCTCTGTTTCCATATCTATCTTCTGTGTATTGTTTGCATCCATTCCTCCAACTCTTCCGCTATCCATTCGAAAGACTTTATTAACATTAATTGAAATTAATTTCCGTTTAATTCTAAAACTTATTATTCTGTAATTGAAATGAAAATAAATTTAATTTAAAGCCGATTAAAGATAATATTATTTTGAATCTTACTTTTCAGAAGAGATTCCAATTAATTATTCGTAAAGCAGTTCGCAAACGAAGAAATGATTGAATCAATTGAGAAGAGAATCGAAATTAATTATAAAACGATTATCTGTAAGACATCGTTATTAAGGTATATATTGAGCGAAAGTATCCTTTTTTGTGATGATTAGTGTGAATGAGAGAACAAGTATTGCAAGAATTGTCAGAATTGCCAGAATTGGTAGTATTGGTAGTATTGCACCGATTATTGAGGCTATTATTGAGGCCCCGAAGCGTTTTACTTAACAATACATTCGAATATTAGTGTTAGTGTTGAACAAAATTATCATAACTTTAAGCGGAGTTTCATTGGTTATAACAGACTGACAGTCGCAATAAAATTTCGGTTTTTAGTGACTCCTCGCTCGGAGCCAATCCAGACCTGACTGAAGAGCAAACTGGAAAATAAGCACTAAATTGTCGGAGAAATAAATCGATTAAACCAAACGATTGAAACGAAGCTCTTCTCTCTCTTCTCTATTTTCTCTCTTCTCTCTCAGCGACTAATAAATAGAATTTATTCTATTTTTAAGCAACAAATCGTCGGTTAATTAAATTCTATTACTAACAGCACTTCTCATATGAAGAGCGCAGGCATTCCACTGATTCTTATTCAAGTTGTTATACAAATGTATTGGTAATTGATTTACTCCTCTCATGGATTTATTTGTTAATAAAATTGCTTTTCTTTTTAGCTTTTATTCGTCGATTCATTTATGAAAAATTGATGATTCAGTTCACAGATGAAAATTTTTAATGCAATCAAAAAATAATAAAATCCAAGTTTAAACACATCTGCTTTCACATAGTTTTTCATTAGTTTTCATAATTTCCAATGAAATTCACGAATGTTTGACAAAAAATTTATTTTTATTTTTGGTTTTTTGACAAAATTCTTCGCTAAACATATGAATAGAATTTCATTTTAATTGAATTAATGATTTTGTTTTGAATTTATATATATTAAACAAATTGTATTTTTGTTTTTCAATCATTTATTAAACTTTTTTCTCCTCTAATTAATTAGATATTTGAGAGAATCATTAAATTCATTAGAAGAGAACCAAAGTCTAACCATCGGCCCAAAGCCCAAGAGATAGGACCTGAAAGGCACAGAATATGGTCACACTGTCAGAACATTTTGTTTTCTGAATGAAATTTCATTATTAATTATGAATCTGTTTGAGACAATTATTTAAAACATTTTTCCATTAAAAGTATCAAAACCAGAGAACATTGCATTCACCTCAAAACATCAAATAGAAGAAAGAAGAAATAGTAGAAGCACCATGCTAACCTTGTTACTAATCAATATCATCTTCAATTGTGGAGCTTTAATGCAATTGTGGTTTTAATAATTGAAAAGTTTTCGTTGGAAAACAAATATTTGTTAACCAATATTATGTGGAATTAGTGTTTAACCTGTATTTGGGCCAAAAATAGCGGAGAGTCCAATGAGAGAGCCCATGAGAGAGCCCATGAGAGAGCCCATGAGAGAGCCCAGAAGAGAGCCCCCACTGTAAGATAATTTGTGCAAAAAAGCGTGAAATGCATGAGAATATTGTCATTAGAGAATGCATTGAAACACATTAACAAAACTTAATTAAGTGAATATTTTAGATATGAAATCATAGCACCGACTATTAGAGATGCAATGCGTGCCTTCCTATTGATTATACCAATAGATTAATTAGTTTGCAGTTTGAATATATTGTGAAAACAAAGCCTAATAGCCTGTGCTGTGGTTGTGCTCTCTCTTCTGTAACCTTTCACTGAAGACTGCATTCAATTTTCTAATAATAGTTTGCCATCAAATCTGATTGCTTTGAATCGTTTTGACTATCGTTTTGAATAATCAAATTCGTATTAATTAACTTAAGTACACATATTATTAGTTTAAATCAACAAAACTAATAATTTTAATACAATGTCCGAAATTTGTTCCAATAATCAAAACCATTAAACTATGCCTTCAGTGCACTGCCAACCAGTGCGGAGTCACTTTCCATGTTTGGCCATCAAATATTGATCACACAAAATAACCATTCAATTTAGATTCACTTAATTCTCAATATTCTCTCTGATTCAATACCCTGACCCTAAATAGTCTTGATAAACCGGTGAAACCGTTTTTCAAAACATTATAATGATCATTGAAATTAGCCGGTTTGGGAAAGTATAACATGCTCATTTTAGTGTGACTTTCAATTATTGATCAATTAATAATAATTTAATTTATAAAATTGTATCAAGTTTAATTACGGTCAACTAAATGATTGGACGATTACCTAATTGACTAAAAATCATTTGGGTTTTTGTCTAAAAAATTGTTTGAATAAAACTAACGAAAGAATAGTTATTATTATTATTTGTCAAATAAATGTCAAAGAATTGGGTATTTTTTTCATTTCCCAAAAGGGAATAAGGATTTCGAGAATCGGAACAACTCATTAGTGAAGGGCTTCCCAACTAATAAATCGACAATAGAGTAGTTCATAGAGTAGTTCATAAATTTAGTTAAACTATTCCATTGGTCTGACATTTAAATGAAGTGTCTCTTAATTGTCTAAATCGGATGAAAAGTAATTCTATGTATAACGCAATGCGATTACCAAAGGATTAATGTTTTGATTCTCTCAGACTCTTCTCGTTAGTCATATTAGAGTACATTCTCCGAACACAACCGACAATCGCTGTCATATCGCCTTTTGTTGGTCTGTCCGCCAATTTATATATCAAACTGATTCCAATCAGATAAGATTTGGTTAAAAATCTACCATGGGTATTATCAATTATTAAACTCTTCCAACATAGTAATAAATACTACACAGAATAAAATTTACATAATTACCAGAATATACATGAAGATATTGTATCTATATCAATTATTTTTTGTTGGATCTAGCTAATGAGTCCCTGTTTGTGCCTGGATCAAATCAATTTTGAATCCTATTTGTAATATAGGGAACAATTTGTACCTCACTTTCTGTTATAACATTTGATCCAATTTTAATGGAATGAGATTATAGAGAAAGACTTCAATATTTTTAGTGAACATAACTATAAATAACATCAAAATTCTATTTATTTTATAATAGGATTTAGTTTTGGTTTGAAATTTATTTTTTGTGGCCTTTGCTCTATATATTGGACGGTATAAGACAAATGTCTTGATATCAAAATCTTAGTGAATGTCACGACTCTTTGTTTAGTAGTAACTGTATTACATATTGTGTTAAAAAGCAATGGAGGTCTAATTGTTTGGAACATGGTCATTTATCAATTAGCACTTTATATAATAATTATATTACTAGTGTTAGAATCAAATGAGACATTAAATGATGTATTTGTCAAATAATTATCGAAAAACTATTGCAACGAAACTAATAAAAGTATAATAAATATTAGTTTAGAATTGCATTCAATTAAAGTAAATATAAGTTGCGATAAAAAATAGCTCTCAGTTTAGGTCTCAGTTAATCGAAGGGAAGGTATAAAAGGTGGGCCTCAACTAAATTGAATGACCGACAGTTCAGACAAATATTAATAATAAAAAAAATGAAAAACTGCACGAATTGTTTCGGATGACTGAATGCTTGGAAAAAAGAAACACTGGTTTCAGATGTTTGTCATATATTTGGTTATTAATAAACGGAAATTAATATATTCTTTAAATACGAGAATTGCGTGCAACAGATCACCGCTACTACTCATTGACCTCCAATTGTTTCAATTCGTGCCTAACTGTCGCTCAGACCTGCGGTTTCTCTTTTTAAATGTCCTAATTATTTAGTTATTTATTTAAATCATAATTAGATTATTTCAAATAATAGCTAATCGATGGCTATTTGCCGGCACTTCACTCACACCACAGCTCTACTAATGGTGTACACAATAAATGTACAACACATTAATGGATTTAGCTAGATCAATCTGATGACAAAACATTTTACCACTAAATCTCTAAACCAACGAAAAATTTGTATAAACTAAGAAAAAGTATTCGGACACAATTAACAATATATTTGAGAATACTATAACTGTTCTGACAGTTATTTTTACATTTAATCAAATGAATGGATATAAAAAAGATTTTTCAAAGAATTATTTGAAATTTTGTCATCAAATCAAAGCTAACGAACACATATTAAACGAATAAAATATTAGGAAATTTTGGGATTTTTTGGAGAGGCTTTCGATTTCTTGATATTGAAGTGACCGGAATCCAAGTGTTGTCATCAGATCCGACAAAAGCGGCTCTAAAACAATCAAATATTTTTCTGGAGACAACACTCCAATTATCTAATTTAATGGCAAACATTTTGAATATAAGAAATCTCTGATTTCGAGGTTCACCTGTTTATTTAAATTTATTGAAAATTTGAGCTTGATCAATATTCCAGTTTGAAGTTTTTTTTATCTGCGACTATACTGACATCTATTCGAAGCGATTACTATAGAGAATAAGAGTTAACTTATTCTAAATACACTATAAACTGAACTTCGATTTCACTGTTTTGCCTTACATTTACCAAACATTAGGGGGCTATCCAAGGCACAGACTTGTAGGGCGTCGTACCTATTAGACGGAGAGCATGAAGTTTAAATTTTCGGTCTGGTGGGGGCCAAGTCCAGGAGCCCGTTATCCATCCCTTGAATTTGATAACAACTTGTCTTATAATATAAATAATCATTAATTAGAAGATTTTCATAAATTTATTTAAAGAAAATACGTTTAAAAATATATCAGAAATTTATTTCATTTGATTCTCATTTAATGAAATATAAGAGAAGTCGAGAGACCGGCCTTTGTTTTAAGGCAATCGATGGATATTTTTGTGGTCTTGGAATTTACGCAAGTCTTGGAGGTTATCCCACCAGTCGAAGAGGAAGTGGTCTACCATTAGCTGAAACCATGGCGTCACTCGATTTCCTTTTGATTCTTCACTCTCTTTACGTTAAAATTAAATTTAATTAAAACCTAATCAGAAGCCAAAGACTCACTCAAATATGGAATCAATTCATCCCTTGAAACGAATTTATATGACTTCACTTCGTTTGTGTCCGGGTTTAGAGTTACATCTTTTTGAATTACGAGGGCGTAGTCGACCTCCTGTTCCCCCCAAATGCCACCCGACGGCGCTTTGTATAAGAAACGTGTCATATATTTGATGTCTTCGAGAGAAATCTTTTGCGCATCGATTCCGAGCTCCAAATAGAGGCGCCGTTGAGCCGCTCTCTTCACTCCGATGGCGTCCGTCTCATCCCTTTCCAAATCATTATGTAAGGGATGACTACAACATGTATTTGTTATATATGACGGGAATGTGATCTTAGCGTCAGATCTTTGAGTGATTAAGAATTCACCCGAACTGTTGAACAGCATAACACTGAACGCCCGATGAATGAGTCCGTTATCTATATTAGTCATTAAATGGCACTCCTTTTTGGACTTTGGACCTAAAGGTTTATCATTTTGGTCGACGACAATACACTCTTCATTGAGGAGATCCACTTGTTTTGGGTCTAAAGTAGAGATATTGTTCGCTAAAACGCTGGAAGACATCATCCGTTTCGTTGAGTTCTCAAACCAAGAATAAACTGAATTAAGGCAACGAAGGGAACGAAGAGCTCCGAAACGACTCATATTTCTAGTAATTGGAGGAAATTTTCACTAAAATTACAACATTTGCATAACTTTTTTGAAGGGCATTCAAAAGGAAGTCAAACACCAAATGGTTTTCACTTTAAATTAAATCAGAGCTCAACTTAAATATAGATTTCGTAATAAACTAATTATTACTCATTTTTATAAAAATTATTGAAGTCTTATAAGTTATAACATTTTCAAAATTATAATATAAGGTATTAATCAGACAAACCTTTGACAGCGATTTTAGGTTTTGGACAATTTTGCTAAAGGTTTGTCCTACCTAGTACACTCTCTGCACCAGGTCCTCTACACTTGTATTCGGGAACGTACATGTACATGTATCCCCGATATTATTAGATTAACATAATGCAAATAAACCTGGATATTGGCTAATATACCTGTCTGTTACTTCTCTTACATAACACTCAGGCAATCAATTCGCTTAAAATAATGATTAAATAGTAAATCAAATATAAAAATATAAAATATAGTATTGACTCGTAATTCAAATTCAATAAAAATTAGTGATATTTACCTCATTTTGATTGAAATAATGTTTAATTCGCTTAAATTTGTGCCTAAATGTCAGCCCATTAGGAAAAAAGTGAAAATTAAATAAAATTTTAACCGAGAGATAGAGAACCGGATTTAATCAACTAATTAAAGAGTCAATGATTGCCGTCTTTTAAAGATTGTTTGAAAAGAGCCCAAAGTTTTGTTTATTGGTTTGTGTGACGCGTATTACAGACTGTATTACAGACGGTATTTGAGAGACAACCGCTTCTCCTGAGCTTCAAATCACAACAAATATTCGTAACAACTGTTACCACAAATTATCAAAAATAGGATCACTTTATCTACAATTTTAACCAAAAGATGGCAATATTTGTCTCTCAATCAATTCTTTTACAATATTCTCGCTTATTCTCGAATATTCCAATAAGTTAACCATGGTCAATCCCCATTATCAATAATCTTGTCATTTCGCTTGCTTTTGAGAGATATTTAAGATTTGTGCCTGATTAAATTAGAGTTAATTTAATATCAAACTGAAAAAATGAATTTAGATAACCAATCAAAATGAATATTTGATGACTGGAGAAACTAACCTTTCACCAAATCATTTCGGTTCATATAATCAAACGTAAAATCAATTAAATTCAGATCTAATTTAGTTGAAATCAGTAAAATTGTTTTCTCTTGCTCATTTTTTTGTTATTTTAATTGTCACATATTTAAATGATTTTAAGGAGGATATAGCATGCTTAATTTAACTTTCAGGGTTGCTTTTGCTATCTCTGATTATAGCCTTAATTTCATTTATTTAATAGTTTTAAAATTGAATTAAGTTCCAATGGATGTCCTTGTTGTTTCACATTTTGAATATTAAATACTTGGAAATTATCCAAGGATAAACTTTTGAAAATCTCCTGACAAATAAAAATAAGTGAAAAGACTGAGGAAAAGATTTAAACTAGATTTTAAAGATTTTTCAACATTACAACTTGGTCAATAAATAGGGAAATAACTATAAATGAGTGATATATATATATATCACTTGAGGTAATATACCTTGATCAATACTTATTTAATGATTAATAATTTGAGAACAATTTGAATAAATTTAAAGAGAATAAAGATTTCATGAATAGAGAGAATGTGAGGAAAACTCCGATTCTTTCATCAAAATTAGAATTGTTTTCATTTTGAGCACAGAATGAGAATCACCTGCTTTTGGAGCGATCGGTGAATAAATCTCTTCCCACAGAGATCTTTATTAAACTGTGAAATGAGGCGAACGGTTGGCTCACAATTCATTCATAAATTTAAAATTGACGAACAGTTTGGCCAATGGTTTCAAATATAGACTTTTAATAAAAGTAATGTTTTTATGCGATTTTATACGCGTTTAGTCATAGAGTCATACTTTTTATACATGTTTTCAAGTTATGAATGTTATGAATGTTAATGCAATCGGAATACAGTTAGGACTGAGTGGTGTCAGTCTGTAATAACAAACACTAGTTGGGCACAAGTCTAGCATTTATGATAAGCTCCGGTGACTAAAACCCGACTCAATTGTTAATAAAGTCTGGTTCCCCGTTGGGGCCGATGGAGTCGGAGTCCCAACTATTGAAACATATGCCTTATATTTCACGTCAAATGTTTTGAATGTTAATCGAAGTTTTCCGCTAATGTTTAGGTAATTAAAGTTTAGTTATTCTTTCAATTCATTCATCACTTGTTTGACTCTTTACTACACTTCTCTTAAATGTGAAAAAGAGTTAGAATTTGTGAAATGAGTTGAAATTGTGGAGAAAAGAGGCGGTAATAGAGAACAATACATATAATTTGGTTTTAATCTTATTTTCCATTATTTACAATAAAAGTAAAGCGTTTTGTTGAGTCAAATATAATTTTGATCTCAAATCAAAACAAATGATAACATTTTCCAAAATAAAAATTAGTCAATAATTGAAATAAAAAATATTTATCAAACGAAAGCAAATCAAGAATTTTAATTAAACAGAGAAATGAAATGAATTACTGAACTTCACTGATGTTATAGTGTTTGACATTCAGTATTCATATGAGATATGTTTGAATTTTGATGTGTTTATAGTTCTAAAAATGAGGAACTTTTAGCACAAACTCTTCCATCGCATTGACTGAAATGATTGGAGTGTTTCCATGGAGAGGATCAAGAACTCAGAGGACTGACATTCTTTGGATACTACGGATACCATATCGTTGGCAACAAAGCCTACAAATCAGTCTTTTGAATAATGTTTTCGATAAAAGTGTTTTTCACTGAAGACCTGTTTTTATACTCAAAAATAGGATCGCTTTTAATTGAGACCATTATTTCATATTATTATCAAATATTTGTTTAAATCAATTTGAGATTCATTTTAAGAAAATGCAAAAATTGTCGTTCACTCAGTTCTTTAGCCATCTTTCAGTCAATTGATTGGTGAAACATATCGACTGATTTTCTCCTCTTATATCTCAATCATTAGGAATATAGCCATAAAAGTCTACACTTATATAATACAAAATTATTAAACAAATCTATCGATTAATCGACGACTTCATGACTTTCGTTGCAATTAATTAAACATAAGAATCGATATTTCATTCAATCATTTATTTAATGTTTTGTTGAACTCTGAATATTATAATCAAAATGACGGACCATTTCGTTGAAGTAATAACTAATTCATCTCAATGTCATTGAAACTGAGTGTTCGAGTGCTTTACGTCTAAGAGTGGCGATAGACGTTCCCCTCCATGTGCTGGTTGTGTCGTTGGCCCAGGCCTGGGGGGAACACGAAGTACCCGAATCTTGGGGGTTAGGAGGCGGACTGCAACTGATGGCGTTGGCATATGGCGTCTGATATGATGGTCCGCTCGCACTCGTAATTGGATTCGATTGATTTATATTACAACCCATTCCTGTCGGCACTGAAAGACTTTGACCAAAAGAGGTCGGCTGTCTTCCCAAACTGTGTCCGATAGGGAGGCCGTGGCTCGACATCTGAGTCATACCCGCACTCATAGGCCATCGACTGTCGTGTGTCGGTCCGAACGAACACAAGCTATCAGCCGAAGATCCCATTGACCCGAATGGTGGTAATGTGTGAGACGGTAAGAGAGCGCCCGGACTTCGGAACACATTTGTAGTCTTCTTTCTCTTTTTCCATTTGGCTCTTAATTAACAACATTTCGATTAATTTTCAAAAAACTAACAAAAGTTTGACAAAAAATACCTCCGATTTTGAAACCAAACCTATAATTGGATTAATGAAAAAACCAAACATTAGTTTAATACAAATTAATTATTCAAAATTCAATAAACTATGATTAAAAAGTTAATACCAGTAATACTCGAATACATTCATTAAACTCAACAATTCTATACTCTTTATCCGTTTATTAGGATTTTTATAAATTTAGAGATTTGAGGAATTGATTGAAAATGAAAAGACTTCACAAAAAAGGGAAATTATTTTCCTTTTATTGTAATTTTAAATGAATTCATTATTAATTTATTTGCTTTTAACTGAAATCCACTATCAATTGATTTCATTGACTTATTTCAATGCGGAAAAGTGGTATTTAATTAATCTAGACAATCTGTTCAATTAATTTTAGTTTCACTGCAATTCGTTATTTTATTGGAAAAATCAAGAATAAGATCGTTTTAAAACATAATTCAATAAAAGACTTTGAATTATAGACAAAAATATAGAGAACAGGGAATAAGAGGACAAAAAAAGAGGAAAAATTGGGTTTTGAAAGCTGTCGTCGATAAAGAAAAAGTATTATCTTTGGGGCAAAACCTAAACTCTATTGACTATAAAGAAAAAGTGAGTAAATTCTCGAAATATAAGTAATCGGAAAATGATGTAAAACTCGCAAATGTTTTGCATTAAATAAGTAATGGAAAAAGTGTTCAAACAAATTGTGGTCATTCACCGATTTGTCCACCAATTGATTGAAGGATAAAATTGCAAATTTAGTCGTCGTCTGGAAAAAGCATTGGTTTTGAATCATTGCTTTTCTCCAATTTTTAGGTTTTCACAGAATATTCTGTCAAACGTTGAAATGAGTTATCAATAAATGAATTTCTAAGCAAATTGTGTTATATCTGAGAAAATGATGTTTTGTTTGAGAGTATTATTTGGTGTAATTCAGTATTGATGAGTAATATTCTTAATTTGTGTTTTAGTTATCTACCGGTGCTCTGAATGTAATATCCGGTCGTTATTTAGTAATAATCATTTATGAGATCGAAATCAGTGCCTTTCAGAGCTATGATTGCTATCAATGGAAGACTACAATTATAGGCATATCATAGCGATGGCAATATTTTCCCCTCTTTTGCAGCTATAGCCTCATTGGGACGGATTACTTTTTAATGGGACAGCAAAACCACATTAATATCAAATGTACATTCGTTGTCAATGTAGCACAACGTCGAGTCCCTCGACGCCATTCCCTCTCACAAGTCAGTCAGTGTTTGCCAGCACTGGTAGTATTGCCTGTGTTTGTGAGGCATTTCAAAAGACTGTGAGATTGCGGCACATCTCTCACACAGAGCTCTGACACAACAGAAGGTATCACTTTTAGCTCTCAAGTAAACACTATATATATACTGGAAATGTAGTGAAAGAGCAAAAAGCAGGTCTGTCCGCATCAATAAGGCTCCGATAGAAGCCTTGCAGTGATATATTGGTATCTCTGCGATGATTCCATTGCAACCAATACTCTATAGAAAACGGTATCTCTTTGGATAATTTATAAACTATGGCTGACTATAGTCTATGGCGTCATAATAATACATAATATACACACATAAAGCCTTCTTTGGATGTTGTGCTGCAGTCATCGCATTCTATGAAATACTGCTCCCGAAGGAGACCCTAAAAACACATCATATAATGCATATGAGTTTTCGCATTCAATCCATAAAAAACAATAGAAAACAAAACTTTTCAGACCAAAGACTGAATCCCTTGAAAACTAATGATATTCACAATAATTAAATCGATTGCCATTTGATTACTAAACAATTGAGGAATACCTGACTCATTAAATCTAATTAAAATATGCCTGTGATAGCTTGCTCAATTTAATTGCTTAATAAACTCATTAATTAAGACGAATAATGAGAATTAATGAACATTAAGTTAAATAATCTGCTGAAAATCAAATTAGCAAGGTGGTTTCCTCAAATTTGATATAACTCATGAATCTTGATAGGTTAAATTGATAAACAATACTTGAAAATTAAGTAATCAATTATTTCCATTAGGAACTTGGTGTTATCATTCATTTTCATGTAATGTGTAAGTTCTTTGAAGTTATTGTTTATGGAAAATATGAGTCACAGGTTTTTAGAATAAGATTGCAGTCGTTTTTCAAAAATGTTTGAATGTGACAAGGACAAAATCTTTGAAACTGACTGTGGGTCAGCACATAATTCTGAGCGAGAAGTTGATGACCTCTTTGTGGGAAGAATTGCATAGAATTGGTTTGAAGACCAAAAGCGAAACTAACATAAAGAGAATAAAAGGGAGACATCGAGACTGAAGAGTAGACTAATTAAAATCAGTACTTATTTTGATGTCAAACCCAAAGATCGTTGACCTGACATATGTTTATTAATGTCACTAATTATTGCTAAGAATTTCAATTCTGTGAAATCACATTCAGTTCATAAAACTATTGACTATTTTGAGGCAAAGCAAACACTTTTGGCTGTTTTGGTATAATTTGGTGGAAAGTGAGGAAATATCGCGAATACTATATTATAGGAATGATGTGCTCTAATGATCTCAAAGGAATTCTCTTATACTTTCACTTTTGAGTTCAATTTATAACTTATATAAGGCGTTCACTTTTGCGCGATATTGTAATCCCGTAGTCGTTGTGTTGGAAGTCGGCTATAATATAATCCGAACCATTTATCAGTATTTAATGCGTTGACAGACCGGCAAATGAGACTGACTTTGGAGAAACTCTGTTCTATCAATAGGAACACCACTGAAAACACTGCTTTCCTCCGATGCACACAAATTAAATGCACCGAAAAGCATATGAAAAAACGATTCCGTTATTAAAAATATGTTAAAATGTTTTTCATTTCTTTCTATTGTATTCTAAATGATTGAAAACTTCGAAAACATATAAAATGATTGCCTCTGAATGAAGTCATTTATAATTTGCATTCAATTTCGTTGAACTTGTGGTTCATATAATCGTGGCACCAATTTCAACCTAGATTAGTTTGTTATTCTAATTAAAATATGATAAACTATGCGCTACGTTTGCGTAGTTTTAAAATGTAAAATCAAATCTTCTCTAATATCAAATTGAAATCAATTTAATAGATAAAATCCGAAATAACCAAGCCCATTCTATTGCTTAAAAAATTAGAATGTAAAGCGATGAAATTGGCCTAGAACTTTATTCGCTTTTCATCCAACTGTTTGATTGTGAAAATGGATGTATTCTTAAAACTGTTGGATTTTAATTAAAATGAAAAAGTGATTAATTTAAAACTGGACCAAAAAATTTTAGAATTGAATAAATGATCCTTGTTATCAATGAACGCCACTGAATTTTATGAAAAAAGGCCTAAATTTTGAAAAACTCAACCATTAATGCGAGTTCATCGCGAGAGACCTTGCTCATATTAGATCAAATGTCTGAAAGTGATCCTGCAATCGATCTATAAATACAGTCCTTAACTAAACTGTTTTCAGTGAAGAACAATAAAAATTAAGATTTTTAGAGTGTTTTGTGGAAAAAATTAAAAGATTTTAGACATTTATTTTAAGGAATAGAAGGCGTGAGAACTTAATTAGGAGCGGGTCGAGGACAGACCCATTGGTTGGAGATTTGTTTAACTGGAACTAAAATAATAAAATAATTGGTTGCTATCGTTGAAAAATGATTTTTGAGGTAAACACTAAACGGTAATAACATTGCAATCAGAGAGTCTTTAAGGCATAGAGAGTCACAAGAATTAAGTTCTTTGAATAGAAATTTATTTATGATATCAAAGACAGTGAAAGAGTCGCTTAACTGTGAGAATAGTGTCATTCTGTTCACTATGAGCGGCATTTATTGCAAGAGAAACAGCGATTGTGTGCCGCTCTGAGTGAAGGGCCACACACTTTGAAAAGCATTTGACACAAATCTACTCAATTTTAAGACTATAATAAAGAGAGTCTATTGGCTCACCTGAACGCGAGACTCCGTGAGACCAATTCTCATGGCTAACTCTTCTCTCATGAATATGTCCGGGTAATGTGTTTTACCGAAACTGCGTTCCAGCTCTTGAAGCTGTGCGGGTGTGAAGCGCGTCCGGTGCCGCTTCTGTTTACTCGGTTTCTCCTGAATTGAGTTATTACTTATCGGTTGGGAATGACTTTCATTTGTATTGTTGTTGGAATGCGTGACACTTATGCCCAGCGCTGACGAGTTCTCCGACGAAGTGCCCGATAAATGATTGCCGGCGTTGTTGTGGCCGTTCTCTCCCAATAGCTGTATATTGTTGTTGGAGTTGTGGTGATGCGGATGATGTTGGAGCAGATGAGGGTTGTGGTGGTGATGACTGCCACTGTTGGCCAGAATGCCACCACTCGGACCGTTAGTTGCCTTCAGAACACTGGAGGCATCGTTATTGGGATCGACTTTACTTACTTTGAGAAGAAAGAGAAGAAAAGGCAAAAAGTGTTACTTTTTATATACTGTTCGGTCAATTCCCTGATTTCTGTTTCATTAGTTTTAATTTAGTCTTAATATAGACGACAAGCGATCAGTTAATGACAAGAGAGTCGGCGCGCAATCATTTGCTGGCAATATATGAGTTGTTATCTCATAATTACATTAATAGAAAACATTTAAATTGAGGTCTTATTAGTTGAAAATTAGATAATCTCATCATAACAGCCATAACAGCGAACACTACTTAAGGCCTAATCGGGTGACACTAAACACACCATAAGTTCCTATTATTTCAAATCCACTTTATATGAAAAATATTGAGCTGAAAGCACCTCCACCTAAGTCAAGGGCTAACATCATCTTAAAGTGGTCTGAATTATAAAAATTTTCATTCAATCCAATTATAATAACAAATTAAATGATAGATAAGTAAGAATAGATTTATAGCATATTATGTGTGTGCGGAAGAGGCTGTGCGCCGGAGCATCAAAGATAAATGTTTGCACAAAATAACATTAAGAGTATAGCATAGAATGGGTCGAAACGAATAGTAGTTAATCCCTGTTTCGTAAATTTAATCAAAGGGCAAACCTATCGAATCCAAATAAACTAATGAAATGCACTAAACATTGACTGAATTGCAAGAAGTGTTCATTAATTGAATACACAATAGTTTTGTCGATTTGCGGATTCGCACAAAACATGTTATAATCAAAGAAATTCTTATGAGGCAAAGGTATGGCCAGTACTCACCTATGGGACTTGTCGGCGTTCCTCCTGCCGAATGGAAGTTATTAAGCATGGTCGGCCACAGCGTCTCCCAAAACGCGGCAGTCGAAGAGCCCGAGTCGTATATTCTGGAGGCCGTGATTGAGCCTTCAATTAAGCACTCAATTAAATTAGTTTTGATTTGAATTTTATTTATTTAATTCAATTAATTAGTCTTTTATTCCATCAACTATTTTATAAATTGAACAATAATTGGACTCTACTTTATCTGATGGAAAGCAGTTAAAAAGTGCACTAAAATGATGTTTAGATGAGAAAAGTGAAGCGAAAGATGTATTCTAAACACCAGTAGTTTGCCGTTTGTCTGGTGTTCCTACTGTCGGCGTACGCGCACCAGATATCAACCAATGAGCACAACCAGAGCACAACCTGTCTCCAAATGATGAGTTTAGGCCTCAAAATACTTTCTTATATGGGGTCGCGATCTCTCTCAACACTAAACCTATCAGAATATTCACAAAACCAATCAAATTATCAAAAACTTATTGATTCATATTTACGATAATTACTTCGTATTTATATAAATGAGTAGAAAATTATTGATAAAAATCAGAGAAATTTTGTTTACTCAACGAAATCAAAGAAAATACTGAAAGAAGGATTCACTTTATAATCCTTTTATTATTTGTCATATGGCACCGGCCATAGCCTAAGGGCTAAATCCAAACGTCTGAGTCGTGTCAAAAACCTTTTGTCGTCTGATTGTCGTCTGACCTCTACTGCACTTAATCTTCAAACCGTTAATCAGAACTCATTGACAAAGAAATTGATTTAATTGAAATCAGTGGAGGCATACAATTGATTGAAACATCAGCACAACATCAGATCACAACCCAATACTACCGCCCAAACAATATACGGGTGCGTCAGTGCTCTACATCTTTGTTGAGAAACTAATTTTAATATATGTCAGAACTTTTTAATATTGATTTGACGCGTGCGGCGCCTAATAGCGCGTGCATATGACACGTGCAACCTTGTAGGATTACATCCCAAATGCCAGAAATTGTAAGCCCGACATACAGACTAAGCCCATATCCGATTCCCCGCAACGATTAATGAAATCGCTGGCAATAGTCTGATCTGTAATCAACGGGAAATCACTTTTATTGGTTTTATTGGCAGTTTGTGTCTCTTTATTACAGACGGAGAGAATACATCCGTTTTAGGAAAACCTGTGGCGGTGTCCACAATATGTTGGATATCGGTTCCAATATATTGACTTTTGTAACCCTTAAACTCTATTCTTCTCTAATTTAATGAATACTTCCCTGAAATCATTGCCTGAATATTACATCATTGAAAAGGTAATCAATTTTGGGCTCATTTCAAAGTTACTCAATAAACATTGAATAAGGATCGGGTAGAAACCAAGAGCAAAATAATTGTGATCAAAATTGAGTCAAAATCAAATATTGGGAGTTATTTATAAATTATATGATTCGTCGTTTAAAAAACAATTTTGTCGATTGAAAGACAAATAAGAGAACCTCTAAAGCGATAAACTCTAAACTTATGACTAAATTGGAGATCAGTTTTTCATTTTTAGATTTTTTGATTTGTTCATTAAATTTTGAGCATTAAATGAGTGGTATTGGTATTTAACCCGATATGATATCAATATAAGTGTAGTTTAGTTATGTGGTTCTCCAGAACGACAGGAGAGTTAAGCTTCACTGCAATAGTTTATTATTGCTATCAAATAAAAGTGCCAAACAGTAGGAACAGCACTGCCAGCACTGGTGTCACCGTTTCTGGCGTCGGTATACTTAATAAAAATATATGTGATCCAAACCATGAGAAAGCTGTCAACTCTTATTATGGTCAGAATGTTTTGGTGATGAACAGAAATAAAATGGGATCTCATCTCAGAGTATATCCTCTCTATTGTCGAAAAATATACAATACTTACAAAATGGATATAACAGATATATCACACGCTTTGTCTCTCATATAAAAACTAAAATATAATAAATTCCTCGATAACATAAATATGTGATTCATTCAATGTCTATATGAAATGCATTTTCCAAACTCAATATGTGTGGCCATAATATATCCAAAGAGGACGCTCACAATTCCCTGAGTATCACTTTATCCCATTGACTCTTCTCTAAACTTTAACGTCTCTCACAAATCGATACGTTTGACTCTATAAGACATTGCCATCCAATCCATTACCTAATATAAGGTTTTGAATATATGGACCAAATAGTGAGCACACCATCTAATGTAAAAACAAGAACTTTATTCGCATTTGAAAACAACTTTCTCTGAGATTTCCATTCTGTAGAATACATTGAATTATATTTAAACAATAGCTTTAATTAAATGATTGAATGTAAATGAGTTGACGACTATTTTGATTATGTGTTAGAAATAAATCTTATTTCAAACGTTTGATTACATAATTCAGTGATTTGGTGGGACTTCTCTGTTATTACAAATTCCAAAGAAGATTGAAATGCGATTAAATAGTCTATAATTGGCTGATATTACAAAAAAAGTTATCGATAATGGAATTCAGTAAAGAAGTTAATAATATTTTGATGAAATTTTTATCTCATATCACGTTTGGTATTACTTGCAGTCACTGCCAGAAAGTAGTCTTTCAGGCGCTCAAACTTAAACTCATTCAATGCGAAGTCAAATAGGGATTAGTTGTGAGCAAAAGAGTGTAGAGTGTATCTAGGTCTATTTAGCTCTATCTAGCTCTACTTCAACTAAGTTTCCATCTCTTTATAATTATCTTAGTCAACTAAGTGTCAAAGAGCAAATTGTATCCATATCACAAACTATTTGGTTAAATCAAAGTCCTATGAAAATTGCAAAACCCTTAATTTAAAAATCGAAAAGATTGGGCTAGGTTCTATTTTTACAAAAATGAAAGTTAAATCAAGATATAAATCCAATTCAATCAATTTTTGAAATTAGTGATTTACTCGATTATTAATTTAATAATAACTCTATTCGATTAGATTTTCAGTGAAAATAAAAATCTGTTAAATTGATTAAAAGTAGAAAATAAATGAAATAAAACAAATTTGAGGTCAAATGGAGTAATACTCAAAATATTAGAGCTAAAGGTATGTCAGCTATTGTTTGAAGGAAAGCGTCTTTCAAATGGATAATAAACGGGGTTATGGCGTGCAGTGGTAGAGCACATATTGGCTGCGATGATGTATAAGTAATGTACCGACAATTTCCGGTACAAAGTTTTCATTCATAGCATTTTAGTGACAATCGGAAGCTCTGGAAAAACATATCATCAAAACCACTGTATATATCTCTAAAACATCATCAGACGACCCGAAACGGCCACAACTCTGGTGGAAGAGAACGCTTGCGTTATACTAAACCGCATTATTCCACGCCTTATCTCAGGGTTTCCTCCCATTGAGCTGAGAAACTGAGACCAGAGTTTAGATGCTTTTAATATTGGTTACAAAAAGTCAATATTGAAGAAAATTCTGCCAAAAGTCTAAGCGATGGCTCAGATTTGGTGACAGAAATTTAGTGACAAAAATAAAGGATCCGAATGACAGGGGAGTAATTGAGATGGAATTCGCGAATTCTCTTCTTTGCTCATTTATCTTTCCTCAGATACGATGAACTCAGCCGAGAATTCCAACTATTCTCGACTCAAATTCAAACAGAAATGACTGAACCAACAGTTCAAGTATTGCATAACAGTTTCAGACTTTCATTCAATCGATTACAACGAAAACAGTTAATTATTTTACATAATATTGCGAATTATTCAATGCATGCCTCGGTTTGTCATAACTACTCATAACTATCGGCGTAATAAAGTTGAAGAATGGTCCAAGGCACACTCCATGGCACAGTTCAATGCTTATGAATGCAACAAAAGCTTATGTTTGCTTTACTTAAGATCAAAGAGTTTTCCTTAAATAAAAGCAAAAAACAATTTCAATGTTTTTTTGCAAAAGAATAGAATCTGATCGGAGAGTGAGTCGAGAGCAGAGTTTTCACCGTAAAAGTAGTGAAATGTAGGGCACATTGAGAGTACATCCAAAGCACATCCACCGTATATTGAGTTCAGTATATTGTATGCAATGACTCCGATGACAATAAAGAGAGCGCACAGATAGCTGTCATTTATCACTGTAAGCCTTGGAAGGCGTAGAAGCCTTACTCAAACTTTAATGCATCCAATCTCGTCCCTATGGATGCCTTTTCCGGACCATTTTCGACGGAAGGGGAGAACACCAGAAAGGCATCTAATAGTGAAGCCAAATGACAACTGTCTGCTCAGCGACTGTTCCCTCCATATAGCTATGGATGCAGTTATTGTCGATGTATTACATTCACTCTAATAAACCATTTCGATGATAATTACCACTGAATTCGTCAAAAACCAGTCATTTATTCATTTAATAAACTATAGCTTTAATAGAGAGGAGAAGAACGGAATCAAAACAAACAAAATGTCGTTAACAGCTTCTCTCCATTCCTTCACTCATCCAATTCCCCGAAGCCTTACTCCGAAGAACAGCCAATTTATCAATACTTTCGATGCAAAGACTTATTCTTGGTATCCACTGCTCAAAGCCTGAACCCTATTCTCTACTTATTGGAGTAAAATCTTTACTTTCCATTAATCTATTTTCAGACATATATTAAGCAAATGTTTTAAACTTTTCTTTATTTTAATCAATAAAATCCCAAAACAATCACTGAATGAAATTTCCACTAAAATCACACAATTTATGCCAAAATCAAATATCTTGAAATTTTTGGCAAAAAGCAGATACAGGGGTTGTCATTGGGGTAGTCCATCATTTTTCTAGATCTTCATGTAGAAATCCGGTAGGTACTAGGTAGGATTATGCTTTTTTGTTTTTACTTAATTATACTGTGATTGGCATGGACATATTAATTTTTCAATACATTTGAGGTTTTCCTATCAATTTGTTATCGTAAAACCACTCCCTTTTGACGACAATCAATATTCATATTTGGTTTCATTCAATTAATAATATTGAAAATTGATTTAACCATGATCATTTATTTAAAAAATTGTTCAAAAGTAAAGGAAAGGATAATAAATGAATTTTTCAGAAAATTGTGTAAATATCACATTAATTACTACAAATAATGTAGAAAGATGACCAAGGTAATTCAAGGTTAGCCAGTTGAAAAAAAGTAGTTAAGCCAATACATCATTGTTTACTCATTTTGAGAAATGATCGATAAAGTAGAATTTGCATGATGAGCATCTTCTGCATATCTGTTCGTTTGCGGTATACATATCTTCAAAGTGAACAAAGTTAGCTAGCTCATTAACCAAAACTTGTCAACCAAAACAAGTTGGATATTATTTGAACAAAATATTTATGAAAAATCTTTTACCGAGGAATCCATTTTCAAAAATAACTGTTTTATACTGTAGTGTGAAATAAGGTGTTTATAGATGTGATGCCAGTCTTAAAATATGCGACACTTACAGTGTTTTTCAGTTCAAAGTGTAACTCCGAAGACATAAAATAGACGGCTTTCGGAATGAAAATGTAGGGCTGAAGACAAGAAATTGTAATTTCATATGAGAGTCAATGAGTTCATTGCATAAACTGTTTGGCGCCTATTGTTGTTCAATGCTTTGATCGCTTTTCATATGAAATTACAATTTCTTGTCTTCAGCCCTACATTTTCATTCCGAAAGCCGTCCATTTTATGTCCACGGAGTTACACTTTGAACTGGAAACCACTGTATAACAAATTCATTTATTATCAAACAATTCTAATAAATAATAAATTTGATTAATTGAAATGACTTTGAAATTAAAATGTTATTCATCTCAAGTCCTAAACTGAGAAATCAATGATTACTATAAATGAGAGCAAATTTGAGTCACTTCTCAACGATTTTATTTCACAATAATTGCCAAAAAAGTAATTAAATTATTTCACAAAATATAGTATTTAATGGAATTAATAACAGATTTATTGAAAATCAAATTAATTGAATAAATTGGAGAAAAGAGTTCATCTGATTAGAAATATAACTAAAATATCGCATATTTCCAAAAATAGATCAATAATTGCAATAAAAATGAATTAATTGTTATATAAATAGTTTGAGTGAAACAAAAATAAAATGAGTGAAACCTAATCACTGACAGATTTGTTGGACTTCTTGGACGAGAGCTTTCGCCGTTTGAAACTCCGGGCTCTCCGAGAGCTCCAATTCTGTCTCCTAAATAACAAATGTCTTGAGTCAAGAGTAGTTAACCAAACAAATGGGGACAGACCTGAAGCATATTATTCAAGTCATTGAAGGCATTGAGAATACGTTTTTGAGTGTCGGGAATCATCATAAGGCCCTCGTTTATCACCAATTCCTTTACAAAACAACATTTCAATCAGTTTTATATCCAAGTTAAGTCTATTTCTAATACACACCTGTTTTCGGAGAATACTTTCATCGCTGTTATTAGTCTTCATGGCTTCCAATCGTTTCCTTTCGGTTTCGACTTCTTTTTCGTTTACGAACTTCTCTTTCGATACTCTGTTTTCAAATCAAAATTAACTTCAAATTGAATTTAATTCAAATATTAAAACCTCTTAAGAATTCCAGTTTTTATTCGGATCTGATTGAGTCGCGGATCAGCCATTGCTTCAGATTCTTGGCTTCAATTTAATTTTGATTTAAGTTATCTTTAATATTAATTTGAGTTAAAAATTGGATTAAATGCACACAAAATGAGACCACTTTTGCTGTCAAACAACTCAACGCCCAACTCATGAATGTATTCAATGGTTACACTATTTGTGAACAAAAATATATGAAAATACGTAAAAATAGTGACAAATAAATGCGTTTATTTTGAACCCTTCCCTAAATTGAGTCAATTTCTCGATAAATAAGGTTTCCATTAAATACTAGTGTTTGTGAACACTCTATAAATTGCTGCCAAAGAAAGGCATTGTTTTTAACGTATTTTATGTTTGGATTTGCTTTGAATCCAAATCAATACAAAAGGTTTTAAAGATTTGTTTTTGATTTGATTCCAATTAAATCGATTGATAACCAGAAGAATGACCGACGAATTGGTTTTAGGCGCCGGCGATGCCGACAAAGAGTTTGAGGACGAAGTCTATGATGAAGGCGACGGTATGTCCACTACTTGTGACGATTACTGATTAATTTGGCGCTTAATTTGGTTACAGAAAGTGTTTTGAAGATCAAAGAGAAGGCGACGCGACGTAAAGGACGTGGTTTTGGACCCGGTATTCAATTCACTCCTATTTAGTCATTATTCTCAAACAAAACTTGATCTGAATAGAGGGCACCGCCAGAGAAGACATCAGAGAATATGAAGCCATGGATGTGGCCGACGGTCAGAGCGATTCTCCCGGTCCTCAAAAATGTGAAAAATGAATAACTCTTTTGTTTGAATTGTATTTGAATCCATTTTTTGCGAACAGCTGTCGAGGGATGGATTCTATTCATAACTGGAGTCCATGAAGAGGCTCAGGAGGAAGATCTCTACGACAAGTTCGCAGAGTTCGGAGAAATCAAGAATTTACACTTGAATTTGGACCGAAGGACCGGATTTTTAAAGGTTTGTTCCTTTGATTCATATATTCTTTGGTTTAGTCATAAGTTATAGATTTGAATGAATTAATTGTTTGTATAATTAGGGCTACGCTTTGGTCGAATACGAGACCTTCAAGTCGGCCAATGCGGCCCTCGAGGCACTCAATGGCTCAGACATATTGGGACAGACTATTCGAGTCAACTGGTGTTTCGTTAAGGGACCGCATATGAGGTAATCACCACTTCTTTTGATTGCCTCTCAACTCATAATTTATTTTTTCAGAAAACGTAATGAAAGGCGAAGACATTAAACGGATTTTCAAGACTTCAATAAATATCTGATTTGATTAAAAATATTTTATTTCATTTCATTTTACAATTTTTTAATCATTTAATTATTTGATGAAAATTAAGGCAAACATTAATTGAATCGGAATTTTATAAATCAATTTGGAATTTAATTAACAAATAAATAAAATAATGAAAATCCTTATCAAAGATTCGAAAATGAAACCAATTTTTATGAGGAACCGCTTCAGTGATTCCACTAATTATTCAATTGAGTCATCAGTTTTGATAAGAGAGCGCCAGAACAGAGAAATTCAAGTTATTCGGGTCTTTGGCCATATATTGTCGGCAAACTCGGGCCGCGTCCGACAAAAACGACTCATTCGAAGTGATTCCGTGTTTGACTGGTTTACGTCCATCCAATTCATAGAGAACGCCATTGCTCTGGACTAATGCCACGTAGTGTTGATTGCTCCCAATATCGCCGGCCGGGGCTATAGTCTGACCCTCTTTTGCTGAGTTGTAGTGAGCGATACCAATATCTTCGTTAGACTCCAAACATTTTCCCCTCTCCTCAGGAGTCAGGTCTTGGGTCGAGTCGAGGAATGTCTTAAGACTTGAATCGGGTTTCAATTGGATCCGATTATTGTTGTAATTATTGGCGACGGCATGGATCAGAGCAATGGTACCACAGGCGCCGTGGATTGTTTGCCGCATAAAATACAAACTCTTCAAATCTTCTTCATTGGTCTGCTTTTCCTCATCTATCGACTTATTGACGACATTCGACGGAAATAAAAGAATTAGTGAAAGGACGGGACCGGCGATGAATTCAAGTAACTCTTCGTCTAAACCAATCAAATCAGTGACAGCCCACTGATTGGGAACTCCAACATTAGACAAGAACTTATTCATCACTTCGGGATTAGACTCAATCGGTATCCAATGTTTTTCACTCATTTTATAAATATTTTCGTCAAAATTTCGTAAATTAATGTAAATAAAAGTGAAATCAGTGAATAAGCAGAAAATAAACGATTACTGCAGTCATCTGTCGGCACAAAAACTCAGGCTTTCAATGAATTGTGAGAAACGATCTCTTCTTCATTGGAATACAATTCAATAGATTTTGTTTAAAACTAAAATTAATTTATTCATTAAATATTAAATTCATATTTACGTGAATTATATGAATCACATAATTCCTAAAATAAATTTTATACCTATTTTCAAGTTTTAGAACTTTTAACTAAAAATCATTATTAATAAGTTGCTCACAGCTAAAGATTTCTAAAGAACTAGGTCATCAATAGGTGAAATATTAAAAATAAAAACAAAATTGAATTAATATTAAAAAGTCATATGTTTTTAGTGAAACCATGTTTTGTAGTCCGAAGTATTGAAAGTAAATACTTAACTCTTTTAAACTCATTTATAACAACAAAAATAAGCCATAGGGGGAAAGGGGGCCGACACTGGCGCAGCTGATAGAGTGCTCGCCTTCAGCCTCGAGAGCTGGGTTCGAATCTGCCTCTCCGTCACTCTTTCTTTTCAAAAAAAAAATCCAAAGTGGGTGGAGAGAGAGAGAGAGAAAAGAGAGAGAAAAGAGAGAGAAAAGAGAGAGAGAGAGAGA